>PVJD01003238.1:0-169646 GCA_004026545.1 Mormoops blainvillei | reverse complement strand
ATAGAAGAGCTAGCTATTCCAGAACAGTGGAGTTAATGAAAAGCTATTTGTCTCCGTCAGTAATACTAAAATCCTAAAGAGCTGTATAGTTAACCAGTCCTAAATAATGGTTCAAGGTGAGAGGGGGGAAAGTTTTATAAAAGGAGATTCACAACCAAAAATCAATAATCCAAATTTTATGCTTTGTATGGAAGGGTCAACAGGGTTAGGCAAGTAAATAAAAGAGTACTTTAGTTTTGGTAACTAAAGTATGTTAAACTTGAAAAGATCAGTTAATATAGGACCCTAAAAATGAAAGGTAAAATATTATCTGAGGGCTTCAGAATCAAAAAACTGTTTTTTCTGAGTAGACTGTTGTTAAAAAAAAAAAAAGCCACATGTAACCCCTCATATATTATTGTATATTGTTTATAAATAGTGCATATTTGAATTATGGAGATGAGGGAGGCCCTTTTCAGAAAATATTCCAATAGAAATCTATCAGTGTATCTGAGCCACTGATGTTTGATAAGCCCAAGTTAGAATGTGCCAAGATGAATGTTTTAACAGAATCATCCCAGCGGTGATGTTTACACATAAGGGGGGATGAGAATGAGAATGAATTGAAGAAACATTCAGTAAGTAGTGGAGAGATAAAGACGGGAGCGTTAAGACTCCAAGTTCTTCTCCAATCTCTGTGGGAAAATCTACAGATTTCGGTCTCTCACTTATCATTATACATAAAGACACAAACTGTAGATGTCTGAAGGCCTTTATCGGTCTAGAGTTTCCTTATTCTCTGCCTCCGTCTCAGCGGACTGCCATATTATCTGAGCTGGCAAACTGCAAAGTGGCAAATTCCAATTAGAGGATGCAGAAAGCGGGCGTTCGTGAAACTGCATTTCTGTTCAGCAGACCGCTAGGGTCCTCACCCTAACGCGGTGCAGGAGACAGGATCCACACTCGGCGATTAAGTAAACACATGAGAGGCAAGGAACTGCAAGGAGCTCTGTCACCCACCCATGGAAGAAAATCTACTCCAGAGGGTAAAAGCCACAGAGGTTTAGCAGTTGACAGCTTAGATCACGGAGACTACTGGTTTTAGATGATCAATAATTTAAATGGTTGAGATTAGAGAATATGCAAATGTGGGCCTCCTATTGGCATTTTTAAAAATCATGTTCTATCTTTTCTCAGTTCAATAGTATTCAGACAATAAAGGGCTACATTTCAATTTTTGTAAAGATATGCTTGATCACAGAAGTATACTCTTGGTTTTTTTTCAGTTACCCTTCATGCCTGGAGGAATTTGAAAAGAGAAATTTATTCTACTTTAAAAAGACAGAACCCTTCACCGATCACTCTCTCTCTTTCTCTCTTTTTTTTTTAAAACTATTTTATTTATATTTTAGAGAAAGGGGAAGGGAGGGAGAAAGAGAAGGGAACACTGGTTGCCACTTATACACCCCCAACTGGGGACCTGGCCGGCAACCCCGTCATGTGCCCCGATCCGGAGTTGAACTTTTGGTTCACAGTCCAATGCTGTACCCATTGAGACACACCAGCCAGGGCTCACAGATGTCCCTTAACCAGACTCCTAAATATTGCCTTAGCAAAGCTAGCCATCCAAAGGAAAAACCTTCTAAATGCAGCCTTAATATGTAATGACCAACACTGACCGACATGACCAACAACTACGCGTAAGGGAAAACAGCAGGGGCTCGAGACTCCCTGTCGGATATGGCTCTTCTTTATCTCTCCCCGCCTCCCTCTCTCCCTCCCTCTGTCACCCCTTTTCCCTTCCCTCCTTCCCTCCTTCCTCCTTCCCTTCCTTCCTTCCTTCCTTCCTTCCTTCCTTCCTTCCTTCTTTAACTTTTTTCCTTTAAACAAAAGCTGCTGTTACGTTTCAGGATATTTATAAAGGAATATTTTTATTCACAAATTATATATTCTATAGAATATGCAAGCCTGAATAATTGAATTAAAGGGATTTATATTTTAAACATATTATAAAGAACCAATTTGGCTAATGAAATAATTCTATAATTTCAAATAATTGTTTTAGATATTGACCATTCTAAATTTCAATAAACCTTTTAATACTTTACCCCAGAAAAAAAATCTAGTGAAAATGCACAGAAAGAAAGAATAATAACTAGATCAAAATGAGTTCACTGCATTTGTAAAGTGATGATCAGTTATAAATAGGAATGTACCCAGCCAGTGAAAAAGATCTGGTAAAGCAGGTCAGAGATGGATGTTTAGTGCCATCTCCTTCACATCTTTATAGATGAGCTTCAGGATATAGAAAAAATAGAGAACATACATTAATTTTATCTTTGAATGATATAAGACTAACCATCATCATAAAAGTCACACATATAAAGGAAAAATATAGGAAAATCTTAAAATGTGCTGAATGAGTTACCTGGGTGACTGGAGTTGCCTGAGAAATATTATGCAGGGACAAGGGTACAAAACTGGGCTAAAAATGGCACACGGCTACCTCGAATGCTAAAACATTTCCAATGACTCCTCATTTCACACCATAGCAAATCCTCCACTACTCTTCAGCCTACACTCTACCAGAGTTTCTAGTGGCATCTGTTTTCTCTCTGCCCCTAAACTCATCTGGCTCAACCTTACCCCTAGGCCTTCAGTCCAGTTGACCTCCCACCCTTCCTTCCCACCACCCCAGCCTCACCCATGCTACCCCATGTTCTCCCTTCTCATTTACATCCAACCCAAAGCCCACTTCCTCCTAGAAGCCTTTGCATCCATTCAACTTGCATCGATCACCATAGTCTCTGAAATACAGAACACTTAATATGCCCTCTTGTCTTGTTCTTTTATTGCTTCTGCTGAGTCTAGTCTCTCCAAGTATAGTCTTTATAGCTTGTTTTCAAAGGTAGAGATTAAAAATCATATGTATATTTTTTAATTAAATTGAGTCTACCATCTTAAGCATGTGGATTGATTGTTGCCAGGTAATTTTAATTATAAAACATGTTATACCTCTTTAAGATCATTACAGTTGAGATTTTTTGGCATATTAATGGCTAATTTTCACAATCATTTAATCAACAAACGTTTATTAAGTCCTTCAAGGTTCTACACACTGTGCTATTGTGACTGAGATATGAGTCAAAATCACTTAGTCTCATAATTTAATAGATAACAATCCTGGGCTTTTATATGAATAGTATTTACAGTTTATGAAAAATTTGACATTTTATCTACTTTAATACAGTATTTCTTTATCACTGACTTTAAAAGGAAGCTAATAATGTACTAATCACTCCCTAGAAATCAGACTGTTATCAATTCCATTGCTATCGGGGAGCCAGGTTCTACACAGCATCTGGTACCATCACCCACTGTGTACAGAGAAGGATCACAACTAAGCTTTTCATCAGGAAGCAGACACTGAAATTCCGAGATTTGCATGTGAGAGGTTTTGGGGTTTTTTGTTTGTTTGTTTGTTTGTTTGTTTTCAGGAATGCTTTCAACAACGACACCTCTGAGGTAAGAGCAGAAGGACTTGACAGAGCAGCAAATTGAACTGTGATGCATTTGCACTCTCACTGGGTCCTACTGAGAGCTCAGAAGATGGGATGACCCTTTAGAGTTGCCTGGAATAGAAGCGAGAGGTGCAGGCTTTTATATCCCTGCATCACCCAGTTGTTGAAAGCAGACTTCTCCCTTGGACAAGACAGTTTCAGTAGGCTGAGCGCAGGCCCCAAAACAGGGACATAGTCATGAGCCTTCAGCAGCTAAGTCCGGCCAGCTGGAGGAATGAACGCCTGAAGAGGGATCTGGTTGGTGTATTCACTGGAGGTCTTATGTGACCAAAGAAAGCTTTGATGATCCACATTTCACTTACTGGGGAAGAAAATTGTCATTTACCTTTAGTGATTATCTTATAATTGCCATTCGGTTTACTTGGTGAATGTGGCCCCACACAAAATCGTAAATTTGCCTAAAATATTATGAGATTTTTTGTGTGCATAATGACATGTCTCAATGTATTTAATGTGTGGCCCAAAACAACTCTTCTTCTTCCAGTGTGGCACAGAGACCCCAAAAGGCTGGAAAATTCAAGTTACAGCCAACAGCTTATAGCCTAGATGCGAATAATTGTAGTTGTAGACCGCATGATTCAAATATTTTAAGCAATCCATTGAAAAAAAATAGCCTTATTCTTCTGTTCTGTGAAGAATAAAAAAATTATCCTTGTTTTTCTCTTCCGGGAAGAATAGTTGAACCCTTCACTCACAAGATACTTCATTCTTCTCCCTCTGAAAGAGAGTTCAGGTTTGTGAAATTCACTGAAGCTCAGCTTAGAAAAATAACTAGATAGGCAGTTTGCTATACTCATTTCAATATAGGAAGAAACAAAATTGGTAGTAAAATTTCCAAACTGTCTATTATGGTTAATAAACCCTTATCAAGGTGAAATGAAACCTGTGGTCAATGATTTTTTTTTTTTTAGTAGGAAAACTACTAAATGCTACCTCTCCATAGAAAATGCAATCCTGTGGACAAGTTTTTAGAATTTTTATGGATCTTTATTGGGAAATAGCACTGTTAGCTATAGACATGCCACTAAAATTCAAGTAATAGCAGGTAAAAGGAAGTTAAAGCAAAGGAAACTGCCTCTCACTGAGTAGCAGGGCCAGGAATCGGGTGAGACAAACGAGGGGCCCAAGGTACAAAGTGTAAGGAGGTGTTCGCTTGTAGGAGCTGACTCTACCCTTGCGTGACCCTGAGAGTGAGGGCCTCCTAAAAGTCTGCACCCAAGCCTCTCTTGACTCATCAAAATCCCAGCCCGCCTCAGTAGGACATCTGTACAGGAACCAAATATGAAGTATGTGGAACAGGTTTCTGTCTACATGGAGCATGAATTTAACAGTTCATACTAACTGCCTGTCATTTACAGAAGTCCCTTTTTAGTGACTGTTTACCCAAAAGTCACCCACTTTGTATCATGGGTTCTAGCTAATCTGGCCATATCCTATTTGACCAGGGATTGACATCTGAGCTAGAGAGTTATCTATGACCTGGGTCTCTGAGGTTGTCTACCTTAAGGCCTCTTCCCAGAGAGGGCATTTCATAGCAGATGGCAACAGCTCAAATCAGTCTAATCATCTTCTGGAGAATTCAAATAGGATTTACAGTGAGAGTAAGCAGGGAGCAAAGCAGCACCAAGGAGGAAATCGTAGAGAGAGAAGGTGCAAGAAGAGAGAGACAAGTAGAGCGTCAAGAGAAAATTAGTTGGTAGCAGCCCATGGAGAGTAGCCGGACTGAAGAGTTCACTCCAGCATTGAACACTATTTGAGTCATAATTAGCACTTTATTTTAGGAAGTATAGTCGTGAGTAGATCACAGCATTGGCATCAAACTCCCGTGGCTACTCGTGGATGTTAAATTGTGAGGATGGCATCTGCACTTTTGTTGAAGCCTAGCCATTCAATCCTGAAATGTTTCTCATGTCTCTTTTCCCTTTTAACAAACCACTATTAATAAAAGTAAACCAGGCATTTTCCTGTATGCCAGAGGTATGATTCAAACAGTTTTCAATAAAAGTATCTTGTCTTCAAATGTTTTCTCCAGGGGCTGACCATAGTTTCTTGAATTTTATGACAAGTGATTCATTCATTTGTTTGTGTCCTGAAGGCATTTCAAGCTTGGTGAATGCCTATTAAAATGTAAGTACACCTGGAAGGAGAACATTTTGAACTCCTGCCAAGCAATCTCTTATTTTGTTAACTTGCTAGTGAAACTCTGGAAAATGAGATGGAAAAAACAACAAAACTCCCTAATTGGAGGATAGTCTGATGGGGGAGGGAAGGAGGATTCTCCTAGATCAGTTCCATCCTGTAAACTGATTGCACCAAACACTAGAGCTCTGTCCACTGGCAGGTCATGCTTTCACCTAATTTGCATCATCTGGCTTAAAATACATTAGCCTCCCCTAAAAGTTAATAACTTAGCTTACACAGTAAGGTTTTAAAGTGACTGTTGACCAAACCCAAAGTTGCCACTCTGTGTCCTGACATATGTAGAGAGCATAGGATCAGACCAAGAGACCTGGGTTTAAATCCCAATTCTGCTCTTCATGTGCTGGGTGACCTTTGGGTGATGATTTTTTTTTCTTCCTGTGGTGTTTCCTCTTTTGTAAAATGATGATAGTAAGATCTTTTTCATAGGGTTATTTTGAGGATTCTAAATAGCATAGGTAAAACACTTAGCACCAAATTGAGTAATAGGTATCCAGCTTTAAAAAAGGTATCCAATCATAGCTCCTATATATGAAGATTTTCAACACCCTAGTGAGCAATACAAAACTTTTGCTTTAAGTTGAAACCTATCTGCCAGACATTCGAGGTCCAATAAATGTTTGTTTTTCACCATTTCCCTTTAGTGTCAACTTTATACACACACTGGGCTCTTTTTGGCCTATATGCCTTCATTGAGACAATAATAATAATGACATTATCACATTACTTAATACATTGTATTCTATAGTTTAAAAAGGGTTTTCATATATTATCTTATTTCATCTTATTTGATCCAGTGAAATAGGATTTATAATCCCTACTTTGCAGATAAAGAAACTAAGGTCCAGAAAGTTTGAGTAACTTGCCATGGTCACCTAATAAGTAAGAAATGAGATTAGGCCTAAAATTCAAAGTGTCTGATTTCAAAGCCCATGAGGTCTCCACAGAGGTTGTCAACCCCCAGGGAACTGTTATTAAAAACAACAACAACAACAAAAACCTAAAAAAAGAACAACCCCACCAAGCTATACATGCCAGGATCCACCCCAGGCCAATTAAATTAGAATGGGCTGAGCCTTGATATTTTTAAAAATGTTGCAGATCATTCTCAAACCAAACTAGACCACTTTCGGTGAAAGTCCTGACTTTGTAATGAAACTTTCCTCAACAAAATTAGGTCATATTTTCTCTCTTCTAGATCTCTTGTTGTGTTCCTTAACAATTCTACATAATTAGTGCTTTATTTTGGAAATCAGAGAATGTAAATTCTGGAAGGAACTTCATATCCTTAATTCCTCTTGTTCCAGAACTTGGGTCTAAGAACTCATTCTTGTCAGGGCTGATCTACAGAAAAGTAAGGAAAAAAAACAGTGTAGCAAATACAAGTTAATTTTCTTTCGAAAGGATCAATTGTTATTTTAAAATTTATTTTTATTATTGGAATAAATACCCTTTGTTTTCTGAAATAATGGTAATGGTTTATGTTTCTCATTTAGAAACACAAAAATTTGGCAGCCCTTTAATGCATATCTTACTGGCCTGTAAAAGCCACTGATCTTTCCCAATCCCCTTATTTTACAGATGAAGACATTGAGGTCCAGGGAGAAGTTCCACTAACCCAAGTTCTACTTAATGTAATGCTTCAAAGCTTGTAAACTTATTTTTAAAGTAAAGCTCAATTGTGCCTTTTAATCTACATGTAACTCTGGTCACTAATGTAGGGAAAGGAAACGTGATTAGAAAAGAGAAAATGGAAGGGTAAAAAACGCTGTAACTCAAGGACTCTGGGATAGTTGATGTAACAGATTTAAAAGTAAACCAAATAGAAATTCTAGAACAAAGAGTTGTAAAATATAATAATCCAAGTTAAGAATTCAATGGACAGTGATAACATCAGATTAGTCATAGCTAAGGAAATAAACTTTGGAAGTAAACCAGAAGAAAATAACCAAATAATTCAAGGACAGACAAAAAGATGTAAAATACAGGAGAGTGAAAGACACAGGGTGAAAAGGTCCCTGAAAGAAATAAGATATTGGAACAGAGGCAAACTATGAAAATAATTTTCAGAGTTTTTCCAGGGCTATTGAAAGACATCAAGCCATAGCTTTAAGAATATAAAAAAAATAAAAGGGTAAAAACACATCTAAACCCATTACACTGAAAGTGAAGAACATCTTAAAAAGCACTTAGAAAAAGGAAAATATCTTTAAAGTGGTGACAATTAGATTAGCAGTGACTTCTCTATAGCAATAATGAAAACCAAAGACAGTGGATAGATATATTCAATATGCTAAAAGAAAATAACAGGCAATCTAGAGCCTAACATCCAGCAAAAAAAAAAAAAAAAAAAATCTCAGAAAACAAAGGCAAGTAGAAAACATTTTCAAACAAAGCCACAAGAAAGACTATCAGAGTTCTTAAACAATAACACTTTCTCAGAATAAGGTCCTTAAATACATAAAATAAAATATGTAAAACCACAAAGGAATCCAATTTTAGTCAAAAACGAATTACATAAAAAATCAAATCATGATACAGTGATATATGTTTAAGATGCTAAATAACAAGACTTACATATAAATCTAAACAACAAGATCTAAATAACATATATTTTCAGTAATTTCTAAGTAGTAAACTACAGTAATTTCTAAATAAGAAACATTTTTATAATTTTCTTCCTTGAGTTTAGACAGAAAACTATTCTTGGTTCTCATGGACAACAAGAAGGTGGAAAAAGGCAATTAGTGTAAAAGCTAATTATAAAGTGGATGGTACAGACTCTTAAAGAAAATAAGATCCTGCCTTTGATTTCCAAATGCTTTTGCTTGCTCTGACTACAAATATGTCTTCTCAAAGCAGCTAGCTTCTACACATGTGGATTTCTTTTTCAAGCAGTTATTAATGCTATTTCTGAGAAAGCAGGTTGTTGGTATTTTTATTCAGATTGTACAGTGGGAAAAGATACATCACATCGTGGCAGAGACACACCCGTTCTTTAAAGTATGCCCTTAAATACAGTATCCCTAACCCATGGTGGTACTTCTCTTTCTGTGGGCTTTATTTAGCTATGAGGTACTTCTTCCTTTTGGTACAAACAGTAACAGGTTTGGGTGAGTACCTGAAAATGAATAATTTGAAGGCTTTTAAAGCTTTGAAGTGTTGACTTTATTATTTTGGCAAGAATAAAAATTGAAATGCCCTCCACTTGTGCTAATAACTGGAGCTTATGCCCTTGCTTGAATGCAGGACCAATGTGATCATCACCGGCGAATGCATATTTTAGATCTGGCATTCCCTGCTGATGCTCCTTAACTAGCTCATCTTCTTCCCCTGATGAAACCAATGGGACAAAATAACTGACTTTCCAATTTTGCTGGCCCAAATCTCCACTGCCATTTCCCTCTCACGAATGCTCTCTCCAGGTGGCAGAAAATCAACATTAGAAATAGAAATACAGTTTCTTTATTCCTCGCTTCCTTTAGTTTCTCAATCCAACCCACAAAGCATTTTAAGATTCCTGTAAACCCAATATCGGAATGTCCGAATCATAGCTTCCAAAGTACCTTTGTGCCAGGAAGAAGGATAAAAATCAAATTGGCTCTGACTGCTTTGAGGAGGATTCACAGCTGTCATACTGTTACTTGTTGTGGCTTTGGATAGCTCCAGATTTGGAAGCTGTACCATGACCGCCCCAGTAAGTGTGCAGGCTTCTTCCTGGGGAGTCATTAACCCAGGGAGGCCCTCCAGGCAAGGAGGAGGGAATTAATTTCATGGCCAGGCTTCCAAACAGGATCTGAGTTTTTTCAGATCAACCTACCAAATCTTTATGTTGGGAGTAACATTCTCGTTCCTTAAATTTTACCTACGTTTCTTGTGAGTTATGAATTTATTATGAAGGTTTAAGCAATCAGAACCATGAGCATAGACTCTATTAAATGGTTTATTTTCCATTTCATTTTTCCTTGGCATAATACTTAGTTAATGTCTGGGAATATGTACCCACAGAGATTTATGAGGAATTACTGCTCTAATGCTTGTGTGAATGTCAGAAAGTTCTTTCATTTTGTAGGTAGAAAGATTTGTAAAACGACTTTGTTTACCCAACCGTCCTGTTCTCCCTAGGGTGCCCTTCTCTTCAGCAGTGGCATCGGACAGGACTAGGGTGACAGTGCCATAGGTTTTCTACATTGAGACTGACTAAAGTTCATGGAAGATATAAAAAGTTCTGTCGCGCTGCGGCGAGGTTCCTGAACTGGCAGCCTGAATGTTGCCCTTGTTATTTACAATGAATTCCTTGTCACCTGTCCTCATTCTTTTCTTGCCACACCACCTTCCCCCAATGTGATATTAGCTAGCTAAGTCACCTGTGGCTCCACAGCTAATTACGATTTACTTCATTTGCATGTGTTGTGAGCTGCCCGTAACCAAGGCAGCCAGGAGCGGCACTTACGCAGTCAGCCACCCGTTTCCTCCATCTGGTCAGGCTGCAAGAGCATTCATCCCACTATTGTGATGGCGAGAAGTAAACGTTCAGCAGAATCCCACCCCCCATATCATCAGTTTCTCCATAAGGATTCCGGACATTACTCTTTCCCCTAGCTTTATCAATTAACTTTATTCCTGCTAACGAATTTGATGCAGTTTTCTCCTTCCATACATTACCCTTCCAGTCAATCCGGTACACGTGACAACTCAAAATTAAATGTACACACACAAACACATACCTCTGTTTGAATCACTTCCAATGCATGTGTGGCTCCCACTCGTACTTTTCCATCTTTGTGGCTCATAGTACATTCCCGACACACCGGCCTGTGTGGGCCTCTTAAAAGGAAAGGCTAAATAAACCTGGTCAACAGCCTCCAGCGGCTTCGCATTTCGGAGTAAAAGCCAAAGCCCTTAGGTAGCTTTCAAAGGACCAGCTGCTCTCTGACTTCACCTTTTCACCCTTTTGTCCCTGCTCAATCCACACCAGTGCTCATTGTCAATACCAATGAGCAATACCATGCTCATTGTCAAGGATTCCTCTTCTGGAAAGTTTTTCTCTCCAGTCATGCTTTCATATGGCTGGTTCATTTGTCTCCTTTAGATCTTTACTAGATAAAGGAGAAAAAAGGAAAAACTAATGTAATTTCTTAGGGGAGGGTGAAATGAGCAAAACATATATATAAATGTTAATTTAACACAGTAAATTTGGGCAGTTACATGCTTGTCTGGGAGATAATGTCTAGGATATATTTAACTGTCTGGGGTATATATCATTGTGTAAGTGATAGGCAAAAGCCAGAGAAATGAAAGAGACTTGGGGGAATAAAAATGGAATTTGAGTGAAATCTAGGACAGTGAATAAAAATAAGATTCGGAGACTGTATCTCCAAGGCCATGAGGGGTCCAGGTGGCATAACCCCAGAGGCCCCTTCATGCCCTGATAAACATTAAACTGGAGAACTGCACCGCACATAACCATTTCCATAGTTTTCACTAGTTCAGTCTGGATAACGCTTTTTACTGGATTGGAACTATGGGTCGTCAAACAGAAAAACATGATCCCAAAGATAAGCCAGAAAGTAGAGATTCAAAAGGTTAGGTTAAGAAGTGGAATATTTAAAAGATTTAGGAGGACTTAAAGTATTTTTTTTTCCCAAAAGAAACATTTAAAAGACAAGAAGAAAGCTGTTTCTAAATGTAAAAGTAGTGGCTATAGAAATATTTGTTAGTTTACAGAATTCTGCTGCCTTGTGAGAAAGCTACTTCAGAATGAAATCCGAGAGCTGCTTCTTTTCCTCCTCATAGATCCTAACTCAGAATATTATGGAAATGAGATAGGGCAGGGAACACAACTTTTATCCAAATATTTATCTTAGTAGACTATCCTTAACCAGAATCATTCAAGTATACCTCAGAATTGTTTGAAAATTGAACAGCCTCTCAAGGTCTTATTTGACGTATTTATGAATTTACATATTTTTAAAGAAGGTACCAGTGGAGGATGAAAATTTAAATGATCAAAGCTAGAAACTGCTATTTTGAGTGCATTTTTTAAGTTCTGTAGTAAAAAGCAGAATTTATCTTTGGGAAAGGGTATGTGGGCTGGTGCTTTTAGTTATATGGATATAACACAAATATACGCTAATTTCTCTTGGCGAACAATGTTTCTGACAAGCAATTAGTAATATAAATTAGATGTATAATTGTACTTTTACAGATTAAGACTTTTTGTTTTCATCTAGGTACGCTTCTCTATAAAAATGTATTGTGTTGTCTTATGAGGGGCGCACACACACGTGTGTGTTTGTGTATATGAGTTTTATCCCTAAGAACAACCTTTAAGAATTGGAAGCTGAGACTAGTTGATGGCAGGAGAAATGAGGCACCAAACCTGGCATTTCGTCTTCATTTCACGCTGGTGGCTGGATCATAAAACAGATGGAATGGGATTTGCCAGCTTCCATCCTCTGTTAGTATAACATCTTTCAAAAGTGGCTATAGCTCATCAAATATTTCACTCACCTTATCTCATGGGTTGGGGACCAGACCACATCCTATAAACAAGAGTGGGACAGTCCCCTAAAGAATATCTATACTTCCTCTGTCAATCATCTGAAGAGAGGAAATGGCACATACTCTGACCACAAATCGAACGGGAGAACTTTTGGTTTGCAGGACAATGCCCAGCAAACTGAGTCACACTGCCCAGGGCAAAATAGACCCTTTTTAAAAGTTGTGTAAGGTTCTGTGTGTTCTTCATTATCCCTAAAAGCACATGACATTCTCCTGCCTAGGGCTGTGAGCTGTTGAGCCTGAATGTTGGGAACCGCTGATGAAAGGCATTGTTCTGAGAGAAGGAAGGCTTTGCTCTGGAACCTGGCAGCAGGTCAATGACAAGAAAATAGCCCTGTGGGTGGGGCATCTCCAAAAGCTCTAGAAAGAGTGATTTCTATACCCGGTTCTAATTTCTTTTTTTTTCCTGCATTGTAGCTCTCTTTTCAGGTAACAAATGACTAGAGCCAGATTTTAGAGTATTTAACTGTTCATTGGAAATTCCCAGGAAATACTTGGAAATAGAAAGCCATCAGAAAAAAAAAAACAAAACCACGATTTCCCATGAGTCATCAGATGGGAACTTAGAATACTGGTTTGGGGAAAGGATTCCTTCTGAAGGCTGGGGAACCCATGGAAATCTGGGACATTCTTAATTATTTATGCCAAGTTTAGAGTCTTGAAGTCCTACAGCTCAGGTATTAGAAGAGGGGCAGTGCCCAGCAATGAATCTCTGACACAGAATACCACTCCAGGACAAGGTCAGTGGACAGATAAAGTTACTTGCCTCAGTGATTAAATGCAAAATCAGGAGTCACTTTGTGCCAAATTTAGAAGGGTAGCATAAGTGCATAACCCAAATTCTGTATGTCACAACAGCATCATTAAAAGAGTAGCAAACTGCCCTGGTCAGTGTGGCTTAATTGGTTGGTCATCATCCCACCAACTGAGAAGTATTGGTTTTGATTTCTGGTCAGGGCATATGCCTAGGTCATGAGTTTGTCCCAGGTCAGGGCACATATGAAAGGCAACCAATCGATGTTTCTCTCCCTATCTTTCTCCCTCCCTTCCCCTCTGTCTAAACTCTCTCTCCCTCTCCCTCTAAAAACAATGAAAAAAAGTCCTCAGTGAGGAAAATAAATAAATAAACAAACAAACAAACAAACAAGTAAGTAGCAAACAGCATTTCTCTGGTTCAACCCCCACTGTTACTTATACGGTGCCAGCCTTCCCTGACCACACTTGACTGCCTCTTGAAGCTTGCGTAGGAAATGCATCCCATGTTCGCTAGCTTATCCTCTAGGCTAAAATGTAAGTTCTGTCCTCTCTGTTGCTGTTCAATTTATTGAGATAAACTCTTCCGTCCGGCAGAGCTTCTTGCGTGGTAGCTGCCGCAATGCTCCCGCACTGGCTTTTCAACTACCATCGAAATGTAAGCTTGTCTGTTCCACGTTCCAAAGCCATCCCGGAGTCAGAGAAGTTCCCTTCATCCCATCCTGCACACACCTTGCTAAATAGCATCGCCTCTGCTTTCCTGAGGTTTTATAAGAGGTGTTTTGTTTTTTTTCTTTAAACTTCCTCCTTATTGAAGTACTGTTTTTCTAGAAACAATCCATGACTCTGCAAGGGATGACCAGAGGGCATACTGAGAGTCAGATACTACACTGTACTCAAAATTACCTCTGACCTCTAACTCCAACCTATTTTTCTTGGCTTGAACTTATGAACCCGACTCCGTCCTCCTGATGGGTGAGTTCTTCCTATTTCCCGCCCTGGGGAGCAGCCCTCCCGGGCCTCCAGACCTGCTCAGACTGTAAGCAAAGTGAGGTTCTGATAGTCCTTGGAGTGAGGGCGCTTTTGGTTGGGCACATAAAACAGCCACCACCCTTTAACTACATATCTCACTGTCTGACTATTAAGGTTTTATTGCATATTTCAAATAGCTTTTTCTAGAGCTATTTTGATGATAATCTTTAAAAATCATTAAAAGATGATGATTTGGGGGAAAGTTTTTCAGAAATGCAATTGCTCTCCTCCTTGCAATTCAAGCTACCCTTTTGACTCAAATTCATCAGTAGTCTGAGGCTTGGCGTAAGCTGGAAATCCTGCCGTAGAAACATAAGAGCTTTCTTCTGATTATGTTTCTCTCTTACATTGGACTATTCATCTAAGGGATGGCAGTAGGTGGCACGTTTACTCTTTAACTCCTGATCGCAATCTTCCAGAAGAATCCATCAGTGTGGATGGGCGCTGGAGTTAAACCTTTAGGTTACATGGCAGAATCTTCAAACCTTGAATTCACAGTGCCATCAGATGAGGTAAAGAAAGCATGAGAGGCAGAGAGGCGTGAGGAACATTGATAAACTACCACCTTACTAGCCATTGAAAAGAAATTGTGCATTGCACTGTTTAGAAATTGACCCACTATTACATTTTGTAAATGGATACACCTACATTTATAGATTCACACAAATAATTTATGCTAAGCAAAGTTCTGTTTGTTTTATTGGCAGAGACACCCTCTAGATCCTAGGAAATCCAGAGAACATATTGTAACAATAACTTCAAAGACTCTTTGTTGTACCTCAGAACTGAGTTATCTGTTAGTGGTAGCGGTTGTAGGATTTTGCCAATGGGACCAGAAGTTCTCAGAAACAAAGGGCTTTATTCTTTGTGAATTTCTGGCAAAACTACATCTGAACCATGTTTTGAATTCTAATTAGGAAAGTAATTCATGATCAGATTTAAACACTTTGAAAACACATAAAAGTATAAAGAAAACAAAAGAAGCTTGTAATGTCAAAATCTTGTAGTAAGTACTCTTAAATTTTGGTGTATTTTATTCTGGAATATTACCTATTCTTTTATAGATACACATATTTTCACATTTTAAAATCTCTGAAAAAGATGCGTGTTATAATTGCTGACTTGTTAAAATAATAATTGGAATGTTTTCCTCTCTGAAAGGTAGGTATATGAAATAATGGCGCATTTTAAAATATATTATCACAGATTAGATGGCCATCTCAGATTAAATGAAATACAGAATATATATGCATGTATTTGTGAAGCTATAATTATATTTAGGAGGATTTATCATGGCTCTTTCTTATTACTATTTTGTATTCAAAGGAAATCACCCTAACTACCGAAATGAATCAAGATCTTAATTCCATTCTCAGAAGGCATAAATATACAGGATCTGGCACAAATAACACCCCTTCTTTATTACATAAAAATCTTTTATTACACAAAGGGTCACTGGTTCGATTCCCCAGTCAGGGCTCATTCTGGGTTGCAGGCCAGGTCCCCAGTAGGGGGTGTGTGAGAGGTAACCACACATTGATGTTTCTCTCCCTCTCCTTCTCCCTCCCTTCCCCTCTGTCTAAAAATAAAATTAATTAATTAAAAGAATTTTAAAAATCTTTTATTACAAAATCTTAAGCATGTAATTCTATAACATAACAATATCACACTCAAGCACACCATATGACATTTTAGGTGAAATGTTCAAATTGAAACTATAAATTATTACACCCATATTTTTACCCTACCAACCACGCTCAAGCAGGTGTTACTTCTGCCAGACCCTGTATAATCCCAATTTACTTCTTAAAGTTCTCTTTCGCAACTCTACGCTTTCAAGCGTTTTTCTCAACCCCTCCCTATTCTCCCTTTTCCCCTCAGTCTTCTTCATTTCTCTTTCCTTTGGCCTGCATCACTTTTCTTGAAATTATTACTCTTGAAAGTGAAACTGACCATTTATGATGCAGTGACTTTCTACATTACAAAGGTTCGGAAACTCAGTTCTTAAAGATAATTTTTTTCTTTTTTCCTTTTTAATTTTAATTTTTTATTGTTGTTCAAAAACACTTGTCTCCATTTTCCTGCCACTGCTTTCCCTGCCCCACCGTCAATCTTACCTCCCTTTGGCTTTGTCCTTGGGTCCTTTATACATGTTCATTGATGACTCTTCCCCTTCTTTTCCCCATTGCCCCACAACCCCATCCCCTCTGGTTACTATCCCTTTGTTCTTTATTTCAATGTCTCTGGTTCTATTTTGCTCACTTGCTTGTTTTGTCAATTAGGTTCCATTTATAGGTGAGGTTATAGGGTATTTGTCTTTCACCACCTGCCTTATTTCACTTAGCATAATGCTCTCCAGTTCCATCCATGCTGTCACAAAAGGGTAGAAGATCCTTCTTTCTTTCTGCCACATAGTATTCCATTGTGTAAATGGAATGTACCTTAGTTTTTTGATCCACTCATTTACTGATGAACACTTAGGTTGCTGCCAGCACTTGGCTATTATAAATTGTGCTGCTATGAACATTGGGATACCTAGGTTCTTTTGAATTGGTGTTTCAGGATTCTTAGAGTATAATCCCAGCAGTGGAATTGCCAGGTCAAAAGGCTGTTCCATTTTTAGCTTTTTGAGGAAATTCCATACTGTTTTCCACAGTGGCAGCACCAGTCTGCATTCCCACCAACAATGTACTAGGGTTCCCTTTTCTCCGCAACCTCACCAGCACTTGTTGTTTGTTGATTTGTTGATGATGGCCATTTTGATGGGTGTGAGGTGGTAACTTATTGTATTTTTAATTTGCATCCCTCTGATGGTTAGTGATGCTGAGCACCCTTTCATATGTCTCTGGGTCCTCTGTATATCCTTGGAGAAGTGTCTGTTCAGGTCCTTTGCCCATTTTTAATTGGATTGTTTGTCTTCCTGGAGTGGAGTCGTTTGAGTTCTTTATATATTTTGGAGATCAAACTCTTGTCCAAGGAGGTATCACTGGCAAATATATTTTCCCATACTGTTGGATTGGAAGAATCAACATTGTCAAAATATCCACACTACCCAAAGCAATTTATAGATTCAATGCAATCCCTATTAAAATACCAATGACATATTTCACAGACATAGAACAAACATTTCAAAAATTTAAATGGAACCATAAATGACTCCGAATAGCCACAGCAATTTTGAGAAAAAAGAACAAAGTAGGAGGGATCACAATACCTGACATCAAACTATATTGCAAGGCCACTGTAAAACAGCCCGGTACTGGCATAAGAACAGATGCACAGATATGTGGAACAGGACAGAGAGCCCGGAAATAAACCCAAGTCTCTATTGTCAATTAATATTCGACAGAGGAGGCAGGAGCATAAAATGGAGTAGAAATAACCTTTTCAACAAGTGGTATTGGGAGATCTGGACAGCTACTTGCAAAAAAAATGAAATTCGACCACCAGCTTACACCATACACAAAAATAAATTCAAGATGGATAAAAGACTTAAATATAAGTTGCGACACCACGAAAGTCCTAGAGGAGAACATAGGAAAATCTCAGATTCCACGCAGCAATACTGTCACCGATTTGTCCCCTAGAGCAAGGAACACAAAGGAAAGAATAAACAAACAGGACTTCATCAAAATAAAAAGCTTCTGCACAGCTAAAGAAAATATCAAAGATAATTTTTATTAGAGGCCTAGAGCCTAGAGAGAGAGAGAGAGATGGAATGGGCAAATAAAATTTTTTTAGCAGGTAAGGGAGAAAGGGAAACATATTAATTACTATTATCCCTGACCAAAAAATACGTATGTGTGTGTGCGTGTGTGTGTGTGTGTAAAAATATTTAGCTTGGTGTTGCTTAACACTCTGAAGTAGAAAAAACAAAAGAAACAAAAACCCCAGGTTGTACATAATGTTCACATTTCCTTCAATTCCTGCTCTTGTACTTGGCTTGTAATCAGGACACATAAGTTAATAAACATGTATCCTTTTCTTAATATGCAATTAATTTTGTGTACAAAAATGCATGGCAGTATGTTATAGCCTTGCTTTTCTCACTTATCCACACTTGAGCAAAACCTACCCGTTGCTCCCTTGGTACCTCTGATAGGTGCTGTTTAAACAGACAAAAGGTCTTGAGGAGTTAATTCACTTTCATCAGACTTGACTTTTAACTTTTCCCAAATGCTTTCTCAGAGTATCCCCTTTTGATCCAAATGAGACATGGCGTTCAAAACGCCGACAAATGCTAACACAGAGACTTTCGTTCACATTAAGGTACAAATGCCTGTACCAGTTCCTTCCAGGAGGCAGGTCTGGATGAGGACAGGAGTACCCTGGAGAAAGAAAAATGAGGTAGGAAGGAAAACCCAAGAGGAAGCGAACAGCCAAACCTACTACCCCATCCTTTGAACTCTGGTCACTTCTAACCTCTACTATGGAGATTTCACTATAAAATGGGGCTGGTGAAAACATCAGGACTTTATTCTTTAAAAATGGAAATTACATGGATTCCAAACTGAATTTTAGATTTAGCGGAAAGCAGTGGAATGTTCCCCCACATCTGTTCCTCAAATTATAGTAATCACACAGAAAAATCTCCAGACACATTTCTCCCCATCCCCATTCTTCACCTCTGTTTTCTTCAGATATTTTACTTATGAAAGAAACAAGAGTGAGAATGAAGGAGATAGGGAGGCTTAATGTAGATAAACATCAGACAAGTCAGAGCCAAGACATAATTCAAGCAAAAAGAGAGTCAGCAGGGTGTAGCATAATTGCTCCATACACAACAGTACATTCAGAAATAATAAACTTTAAACATTCTTTAATGTCAAACAGCATTCTCCCCAGGCCTTTTTATCCTGCTGAGCACCAGGAGGTTGGCCTCAAGCCCCATGTGACACCATTTTCTAAGTTTAAAAGCAGGAAGGAGAGACAAAAAAAGAGAAAAATACCAAAGACAAAGTTTGTGCTAGATGCATCTCACCGGCAAAGCGGAAAGTACTCTACAACCATTTGGGCTGGGAAACAGCTTTTCTTATCATGTTGTTATAAATATCTGCAATAACTACTGAAATTTAATAGGATTTTTTTAATCATAGGATTGTATAATAAGAAAAGAAAATGAGGCATTTTCCATTCAAAGAACTAGTTAGTGTAAATCCCCATTTCCTAACTGATGTCTGGAAGAGCTGAGAAAAATGTCTAAAAACAAAGGCTGTGAAGAACTGACCTAAAGATTCATTAAGAAAGTCATACAGCCCTGGCTGGCATGGGTCAGCAGATTGAGTGCCAGCCTGCCAACCAAAGGGTCGCTGGTTCAATTCCAGGTCAGGGCACAAGCCTGGGTTGTGGCCAGGTCCCTGGTAGGGGGGCGCATGAGAAGCAACCACACGTGCTGTTTTTCTTCCTCCCTTCCTCTCTCTCTATAAATAAACAAATAAAATCTTTCCAAAAAAGAAAAAAAAGTCATACAGCATAGGCGTACGGTCACTAATATCATAATAGCATTGTAGAGTGACAGATGGTTATTAGATTTATTGTGGTGGTGACTCCGTAAGGTATAGAAATGTCCAAGCACTATGTTGTATACATGAAACTAATATAATATTGTATGCCCACTATACTTTAATTTTTTCATTTTTAAAGATAAATTTGGCTAATTATTGGATGATGTGAATAAACAGAATTATTAAGCAAGCCTTAGATAAGTTAAGAAAAAGTCTCCTCGCTAAGGTTCAACTGACCTACAGATTTCAGTCAGCTCCCCATGAGAGCAAAGGATGAGGCTTTGTCAAAGTTTACCGCAAGCTGCAGCAGACCCAAGCATAATGTTTCGGTAAATTCTGACAAACCTGGGTAAGAAAATGAAATAATAAAACAATGATAAACAAAAAGGAAGAAATAAAGCCATCTACAATCCCCACATCACAGTTGTAAACTCTATAAATTTTTTCTGGATGGATCTGTCCATTTATCCATACATAACTAACTATGGAGTTTTGTGTTCTGTTTTCATAATTAATCTCTCATTTAAAACTGGCCATCTGTCTGGAAGGGTCGCCTCCTTCCCTGTTTGTCACCCCAAAAGTGTTTCTTTTTTTTTTTTGCTGCCACTTCTGGTAAGACCACTCATTCTCCTTGTTTTCACATTTCTCTCTCTCCCTTGGCTACTTCTATTCATTGATCCCACAAATTCTTATAGAGTACATATTGTTGCTATAAGTCAGACACTCTTTCACCGTAAGAGCCAGACCACTACCCGTGTTGATGATCTGAACCCCTGAAGCTGAAGACACAGAAGGTCCCCACAGAAGAGCTGCCTGCCCTCTGCCACCCAGATTGCCCGTGCACCGCCAGGAGGTCCTGAGACAAATGTTGCTACCTCCTTCCAGTCTGATCTGACCCCTGGAATCCCTCTAACCAGACTCCACCCCAAAGGGTTCTTCCCGGTTCACCTTGTCCCTCAGATTCCCTGGTTAGTTTTTCATAGCTCCCCCTGTAACAGTGTCACCACTAGACCTACATTGGAATGATCCAATTTAGTATCGTCTTCTCGCAAAATTATGAAGAGGAACCTTAAACCAGAGTCTCTAAGACAGAGATTTCAGAAAGGGTGCCCTATTGTACAATACATCATCACAGAGAAAGACAGAGGCATTTAAAACTGTTTTAGCTCCTGAATTTGGTGGGACAGAGCTAGAATGAAAAGCGATCATAAAACGGAATGGTGATGAGCCAGGTGTGTTTACTTTTTTGTGGCTCTGGTATCAGCAGGGCTTTATGTGTCTGGAAGATATGTGTGTTCCATTGGCCTGGTTTTTATTCGGAAAGACAAAAAAAAAGAAGGACTTATGTGGGTGGCAAAACTGACCTCGGTAGTCTGAACATGGGAGACAACATAAAAAGATGAGAGCGTCAGGAATGAAGGCCAGCATTATAACCTTGGGCACGTCCTGGAACTTCCCTAAGCCTCCCAGTCCTCAGTTACAAAGCAAGGAGATGATAATATTATTACTCATGTCATATGTTCAGAGCAAGTAATAAATACCAGAACTTGACACATAGCACAGTGTTAGGTGGTATTATTATTAATGTTAATTACTGAAAGTGACTATTTGAAGCAAAGCTTGGATAATCCCTTATATACTTTGTGCCTCTTAAAGAAAGTAGGATTAGAGAACTTCACATCCCTTTCAGTTCTTTGGATCCCTGATTCCTTATGATATTCTTTGCATGGTCACTACCACAACCACCACAGTGGCCCTTCCTGGAGCCTTGGCGAGTCAGGCAGTGGACTGGATCCTTTACACGTTACCTTTCATTTGAGCCCAAACCCTGCTGAGTGGGCGTTATTAGCCGTATTTTACAGATAAGGGAACTGAAACTCAGGAGAGTAAATTAAGTGCTGGAGCCTATACTTCTAGGAAGTGGCAGAGGCTGAATCAACCAGATTCCTTTAAACCTCAAAGCCTGTGCTCTTTCCAACACGCTGCTCTTTGCATGGAAACAGAAAATGAGTCATTCATCCTCATACGGTTTTCTGGAAGTGGAGTGCCCTTCCTCTCATTGGTCTATACTCTTTGGCGTTGCTCTTGTGGCCAATAGTAACATAAAAAAGGCAAATGTTTGCAAATCGGCCACCTGGGGCGGGGCTGCCCGCTACAGCCAAGGATCAGAGCAGGCTGGACACTCACCTAATGTGCTTAGTAGCCTCTGGGAGTCCTACAACAGATGTGTGGATGGTGGAAATGTAGTAACCATTGTAATACAGTGGGTTTGACGTGGACCAATAGTGTTTTAAGCCTCCTGCAAAAATGAAGGAGTAAGGATTTTCATGGTCTTTACCTTTGAATAGAGAAGGAGTAACATTTGAACTCACATTTAAGGCTGGCTCCATTGTCTATGCAGTCACTGCTTTCTAGGCCTGAGGGGTAGAGAGTCAAAGCCAGGGGTAACAATGACAATGGAAAATATCTGTCTCCATTAATTACAGTCACTGTAAGTTAGGGTATCCTCCCTTCCTTTAGTGTGGTCCCAGGTACCTCACTGTGATCCCCTAGAGCCCATTATCTTTGTTTGCGGGAGACCTCAGGGTCACATTTTACCAAACTACCTGCTGCCCTGATTGCTGAGCCACTAGTTCTGCCAGTAATGGTCCTTCAGTATCACAGCTGTGGCTCTTACTGCCATAGGACTGCCACTCCCTCAGAGCTAGGACTCCCCAGCTGGGGTGTGTATGTGTTTACAACTGGGCTCTTCAATGGGTAGTTGCCTGTTTTCTTTTAATCCACTCTTAAGACAATTAGGACAAGTTTACTTAAAACTGATTTGGAATAGATTTCAGAAGCACAGCTCAGATCACAATCAAAACTATACTTCCAAGCTGACCATAAGACCGTGTTCTGGGGGAGAACTCTGGTTCCTCAGAGCAGATGCCTGACTCCATCAGAGTCCTTCTGGAGTTTTATCTCAAAGTGTACCTGGCTTTCCTCCGGTGAGCTAAGCTCAGTCCTTCCGAAGAGCCAAGAACTGATCACTTATTTCTTACAGATGAATGATGAAAAACTGAAAGCACATCATTATGTACATCTTTTACATCTTCGTGTAAAACTAATTGCTCCTTACCAATGAAACTACTGACTAATGTATTAAAAGTTTGGTATAAAAATTACCCCGTGGTTTGTTTTTTCCTCTAGAACAGAATCATCAGCAAAATAATGAAAAGGCTGTTTTCTTCATCCTCCTTACAGAAATGGTCTTGGTGTTTCCTCTTCTGGGGTTCCTGGCTTCAGGCAGTGGTCAACAGCCTTTCTGGGTTTTGGGATGTATATAAAGTTGCATCGACTTGGGACCACTCCCATCCTGGGCTTGGTTTGGTTAGGCAAAGTGTCCCGGACTCAAATGTCTTCTGGGGCTTTATGAGTAATGTAGATGAATGCTGTGTTTAAAACATAATAAGAAGGCGTGGCATCTGTGGTAACCTGGAGTTCACATGTCCCTTTTAAATGAAACCTGCAACCACCGCATTCCTTTAGCCAATTATTGCCGTATTGGAATAGAAGTCCAGTGTTGCCAAATCATCAAATTAAAACAGAAACCTGGAAATAAGAATACTATAGCAAATATTTTAATTTTTTAAATGTTGGTAAGTAATGTACTTTTTCATACGCATTTTGTGAGCCAACACTTTCTCAACCAAATAAAATACATCTGTGAGCCAGGCATAGCTTAGAAATTTGGGACTCAGTCCTAGTCAATGTTTCCCAAGGTGTGGTCCAAGGACCACCTGCATCAATGCCATTTTTTAAAATGGAGATTTATAGACCTGCTTAATCAGAGTCTCCAGGAGCAAGACCCAGGGATTCGGACTTCTAAGCAAGTGTTGTTGATAGAAATGAATGGGAACGTAGCCTGACATTGAAGCATTGAATTTTCTGAAAGTGGGAGGTCTGCAGATAGACACATTCCCACATCACAAATAACACATCACATGAACTCCCTGGCCTCCATTTTAGAAAGTCCTCCTCCTCCTGCTCCTCTTCCTCCTCTTTTTCCTCTTCATTATCATCATCTTGACCATTTAACCATTTATCAGATATTTATTGAATTCCTATTATGTGCCAGGCTCTGTTCTAGGCACTGGGGGTACAGCACAGAACAAAAGACAGTGTATCCCCTGCTCTCATGCAGCCTGATTCTAGGGGGGACAGAGTAAGGAAGGAAATAAGCACAATCTAGTAGGTTAGATGGTGGTAAGTGCTAAGGAGAAAAATAAAGCATAAAAGGAGGATAGGAATTGTGTATAGAGACGGTATTGACAGAAAGGGTTTACAATTTTAGACAGAATTTTCAGAGAAAGCCTTGAGCCAAGATTGGAAGGAGAGAAGGGAAGAGCCATGGGGGACCCGGGGAAACCATCCCAGGCAGGGGGACAGCAAGCAGAGGGGACCTCGGACATGTGCGATGTGGTAAATCAGAGGGACAACAGGGAGGACAGAGTGGCCGAGGACGATGAGCTCGAGAAGGGCAGTAGAAGGTGAGGAGAAAGAGAAGGCGATCAGACTACGGAGGACCCTGTGGGCCAGGAGAGGATTCCAGCCCTTTTATTCTCAAAGACACTGTGGAGGATTTTGAGCAGACAAAGGCAGTTATCTCTATGGCTTCTGAGAAAGGAGTGAGGAAAGATCATTTTGGAAGTTATTCCAATAATTCAGGTGGTTTCAACCTTGGGGAAAATGGTGGAAGTGGAGAAAAATGTTGAATTCCAGATGTGTTTTGAATGTAGAGTTAATATGACTTGCCAATGAATCAGGTGTAGAATATGAGAGAAAAAGGAGCCCAGAATGACATCAAGGTTTGGGGCCCAAACAACTGTAAGAATGGAGTTGGTTTTTCCTGAGATGGGAAAGATGTAGGGTTCAGAGGGAGTAATTCTGAAGCTCGGCTTAGGTAGGACATATTAAGCTAGAAATGCGTAGTAGAGACTCAAGTAGAGGTTTCAAATAGGCAGTTGGATATGGGTTCAAGTAAGTCATTTGTAATAGGGTTCTCCAGAGAAACAAGACCAACAGAATGTGTACACGTGTGTGCGTGTGCGTGTGTGTGTGTGTGTGAGAGAGAGAGAGAGAGGGAGAATAATTTATTTCAAGGAATTGTGTCACATGATTGTGGAAGCTTGATGAGCTCAAACTCTAATGGGGGAGACCAGCAGGCTGGAGACTGGAGGAACAGTTTCGGTTCAAGTCCAAAGGCAGCCTGCTTTCAGAATTCCTTCTTGCTCAGGAGAGGCCAGTCTTTATTCTCTTAAGGCCTTCAAATGATTGGATGAGGCCCACCCACATTATGAAGAGTAATCTGCCTTTCTCAAGTCCACCAGTTTGAATGTTAATCTCATCCAAAAAAATACCTTCACAGAAAACACCCAGAATAATGTTTGACCAAATATCTAGGCACTGTGGCCCAGCCAAGCGGACACATAAAACTCACTATCACACCATCATCACCATAATAATCACAGTTATCATTTACTGGGTATCTACTATGCCGTGAGGTATGATGAAGGAGCCTTATGCTTGTTATCTTTAAAATACCCGCCAGAACACCACAAGCTAGATATTATTATTATTCCTGTTGTATAGGTGATGAAACTGAGGTTCTCAAAAATTAAGTAATTTGTCCATGGTCACATGGCCAAGATACAACCCCATATCCCACTTCAGGATCTATAATCTTCCCCACTATACCATACTGCTGCCTCCCAATACATAAGTTCCTTATTTCTCCAAACATGCTGTTTAGTATATCTATGCCGTACAAAATGCTCTCCCTTCTACCGGAGAAACTCACCCTCTCCTTCATCTGAATAAGCTTTACTCTTTTATCAAGAATCAGCTCAAGGGTCACCTCCTCTAGGAAGCCTTCCTTGATTCCTTCTCCTACCAGGATTATAGAAGCTCTTCCGCTATGCTCACATAAGCAATGGACTTTACACCTGTCTACAAAAGAAATCATCAAGTTATAGTTGCTGGTTTGCTGACCTTTTTTCTCCATTAGGCTGTATACTTCTTGATGAAGGGGAACACACCTTACTCATCTTTGTATCTGTAGATCCTCAGCACTTGATAAGTGCCCCATAAATGTTTGCTTAATGAATATATGAACTATGTTTGCTCAAGGAAAAATGAAGAGATGTGTAAAGGAAAGTAAGACAGCAAGGGGCCTGAGAAGGAACATTAGGAGGGATAGGGGGTAACCAAGAGAGGACAGAATCACAACATGAGCAGAGATGTTTGGCGAATGGTGCTAAATACCAACGAACTGAAAACTAAAAAGAGGCTATTGGATTCATTGGGGAAAAAGTCAGTGAATGCCATAGAGTATAAGTGGCTTAGTGGTTTGGAAAAAAGTTTTATTTGTAGAAATTTAATGATGCTGGCTGGACCAGCTGAGACAGCTTCACAAAGAACTTACAATCTGATCTGGGATTTATAGATGGGGTGGAATTTGAATAGGTCTGTGTTGAGTGGGGAGGTATGGGATGTGGGACAAGTTGGCGGAGAGGGTTGTTATGAAACGAAGGGCAAAGAAGGATCACATCTTTAAAGTAAGTAGGGAGGTTGTTGTGGGGTCCAGGTGCGGGAGCAAACAACACAACTCAAAAGACATTTCTCGCTTCATTCCCTGGCAGGGTTCTTTGCCTCCCTGACAGCTCACCACCCATCAGCAAATAGGGAAGTATGAATTTCAACTCTCTAATATTCAAATCACCGTGGTGTATAATTTACATCAATTCCTTTGATAAAAAGTGTAGTAAGAACAGTAATGAGTTTAGACACATTTCAAATGGTGAAAATATCAAATATGATAACAACTCATCTATTTTCCTTCTGCAATTTCCTAGCCAATGCAAATGTGACCCAGACTCTCAACATTTTTTTTCTCTGCTTACCTTGGAGACTCCGAATAACTTGGCAATGGATAACAAATGTTAATTTCTCATTAAGAAATAAAATTACATGACATACTACCAGTTGAGGCTGGCTAACAATTTCGCATTCCTAAGCTTCCTATAAATATAAATGAATCATCATTTGATATTATAATTCTAAAGAAATATGCTGCCTTAAACATACGTTCTACCTTTTAGCTAAGCCACTGCATTTCTTTAATACTGTAACAGCAGCTATTTGAGCCAACTGCTTTTCACAAGAAGAGCCATGGAAGAGATTGGAGACCTTTGCACCTTCTACAAAATCACAGGGCAGGGTTCAATCAATTCGCAGTGCTAAGTGGGGTCATTTTTGCAATACTAACAAGAATTAGAGCTTGTTTTTAGACCTGGCATTTCCATAGGACGGTACAAGGTCCCAGCAATACACAGATCATAGCAAATACTGGAGTAGGATTCACTTACTTCATAAATAGATGCCAGTTAGAGAATTTTTGTTGGGGGCTCTGCCTTCCAATACCGCAAACATTTAATGTGAAGCTTGAGTTCAGTATGCAAAACAGTGTCTAAATAATCTGTTAGATGTTGTAGCTTTAACAGCAGACCTTTGAGAAGAGAGCTGGTTTCCTCTGTTTTGAACTCTCCCAGCCTCTGTTGGTCACTTAGGAAAAGAGAGCGTTAGACTGAGTTTCTTTTGTGGATAAATGGACCACACAGTTTCACAAAGGAATTCTTATCATTCACAGTAGACCTAATGGGAATTAGCACTTCTTCCAGAGTGTCCTTGTTTTCTGGGGTATCTCTCAGCCTGTTATGTAATGTGGCTGGTACCTGGTTTGCTAAACTTGCAAATGGATACCTCTGGGCAAAATGTTTTCTTCAAGCTAGATGAGAAAATTTAAATGTAATTCACATTTCACATTCAACTATGACATGACAAAACATTTAAAGGTCTTCTCTAATAAGTCAGTGACTTACAAAAAAAAAAAACAACCCAAAACATGACTTACAATAACCTGCTTTGCCCTGCACCCTTCTAAAACCTAAAAAGATGGAAAACAATGCAGCTGCTTCTCATTATTTCCACTGTCTTCAGTTGACGGCTTGAAAGCCCAGCGCCCTGTGCTTTTGGAGTTCAAAATTTCTAGGTTTTTGGCTTTACTCTTATTCCCACACCTGTGCTCCCAGACTCTAAAAGGTAAAATGCTGTCCAAGTGGCCTCGGCCATAGGGAGAAACACAGGTGGCTCTTGCTTATGTGAAATTAGCTGGGGATAAGCAAAATTTGGTTACCAGGGGCCAAAAGTTAAAAAATACCCATTACCTATGGACTCTCCTGCCAAATCAAGTTCCAGTTTAACTGCATCTCAACCTGAATAGTGTAGAGGGGAAAAGGATGTGGATTTGAATTAACAGAAAGTCTTCAGTTCAACCCTCACTCTTTCACGTATTGAGTTAATATTGTATTTTCACATTAAATATGACTAGTATATTGAACTTACACTTTTTATGTTGGTGAGCCTTTTTCTCACATCTTTAAAATCCCGCTCCTACCAGGTGTTGGAAGGATTGAATGCCATAACATTGGAGGCATCTGGAATATGCCTCCCTCATCAGATGCTTAATAAACAATGAGACCCATCTGCACCTCTAAAGTGGATTTTGTGTCCCAACTTGTTTATTAAGGAAGAGGAAGCCAGGGTTCCATGGCAACATCTAATCAAGGCTTTTATAATATCTCAGAGTTGGAAAAGCCATTCAGATGTGTTCCAGTCCTTCCTGACAAAAGATTTGTCTCCATGTTGTCTGTCAGTTACTACTCATTTCAGCGTCTTGGGTATGAACATTCCAAATGTAGAGGAATTACCACCTCATCGGTCAGCCATTTAATTGTGAAAATTCTTAAAAAGAGGAAAAATCATCCACTTTGTGATCAATTGTATACGCAGCACTAGACAGATATTATGATTATTCATACGACTCCTCTATAAAGTATGTTATGATCCCAATTTTACAGACCAGGAAACTGAGGCTCAGAGGTTAAATACTTTCACATGCTCCCACAGATTTCTGTAAAACAGCAGATCTTCAAAAATGATATACTCGCTGTAAAATGTCAGAGGCTGTCAAGTTTCTTACCACTCACACAATTTCCTACATGTCTATGTTCTTATTGCAGATGAATAGAGGCATCTGTTTCTTCTTTTTATAACTCAAACCTTGTCTCCAAATATAACCCTTGTCTCCATCCTACCGTATGATTAGGTCAGAAGCCCAGATATGCGCTACCCAAAATTTGGAGCTGTACTTTTTATAGAGTCTGAAATGAGAGCTAAATCCATGTCATTCTCAAAGAACCTGCGGCTGCTCGGGAGATAACTACAAGCTAGGAAAGCGACCGTGATGTTCTTGCCTAGGTGCCCTGGTATCCCCAGTGCCTCACGCAGTACCTGTGATCAGTAAATAATTATTGATTAATTAAGCCTGATAAATTCAGAGTAGTATTTAAGTCCCACTGTGATTTAATATAATCTTCTCTTGAATTTTTAAGCATGCCATATTGCCTTCAAATAAAGGGGGAGGGAGATAGGATGCTTGGGAAAAGGGAGTGGCATTTTCAGCTTTGTTTAGGAAGAAAATTACCTGCTCTCAGTTTGTCTTCCTTTGAAAGACACTTGCTCATGTCTGATGGATTCTCATACTGCTACCCAGACTTCGCCAGCGTTTACATGCCATTAACAGAATCATTTAGCTAGCACTCGGCGCTCCATTCAGCTGAGTTCCCTGGCCTACAAAGAACCACTTATTATTTTAAAAATCTGTAGAGAGTAAATCTTATGTTAAGTGTTTTTATCATGAAATAATAACGAAGAGGGAAGGAGGAAACTTTTGGAGATGATGGATGGGTTTAGGGCATAGATCGTGCCAATGGTTTCCTGAATGTGCACACTTACCTCCAAACTCATCAAATTGTGTACATTAATTAAGTACAGCTTTTTGCAGGTCAAGAAAAATTTTGCCAGTAATGAAAAACAGGAACCACTTATTAGATATTATTTCCGATAATGAAAGATTTTTCCATTATGGTCAGGATCTGGAAAGGCATTCTACAAAGCTTAGTTTGAGGTTGATAAATATACCCCTTGTTCTCTCGGTCCATCCTTGGGTTACATTTTCCATCACTCCAGCTTCCCACATTTGCCCTGTGTGCTCAGGAATTTTGGGAGTGGGCAGCCTGTGAGGCCTTCTATTTGTGGTGAGCCTACCTAGCCTCAATCCTTTTTTTCTGAGCTCAAAACAACAAAATGAAAGGCCCCAGAGGGAATGACAAATCTCGGATGTTTAACTTTTCTAAAATATTTTCCTTGGAGAGGTCCTGGACCAAATCTTAAGGCATTTCTTTGCCTCTGTCCTTTCCAGGTCTCCTCCTGGGCCAGGACAAATTTCTCTGAGATAGGAACTAAAGGCGGATTCTTAGTTCTCATTTGGAACCATCTGGTTCTTCCTGCTTTGCAGCTCACCACTCATTCCTAATCGCTCTCCCGCTCCTTTCTGCTTTCCTCTTTCTGATATATTTTCAGTCCTGTTTCTCCCACAGAAAACATAAGCCATGAGATCATCTGCCAAGATGGATTTGGCTTTAAGAATAAAGTCTTCAAGTGCCCTACCACATTTCCCAGGGGATGGCAAGAATTCTTGAGCTCTAAGAAAGTGTATTTTTCACTGATATGTAACTAGGGAAAGTCACGCTTTCTGAATATACCTCTGGACCTTAAATAAATCCTTGAGGAACAAAAAGTAGCTTTTTCTCATCTTAGGTGCATTTCTTCTTTTCTCCATGGTGCAGTACATAATTATAAAGGTTGGTTAAAGTAATATAAATGGGAGATTATTATGCTATTTAACTTATGCCAGAATTGTACATCTCTTAAAGTTTCTAAAGGGCATGCTACCATTTTATCTCAAAAGTAATGTTGTGATTCGGGGTCAGGCTTTTTCTCTACTCTCTTGCACTGGCCACTAGAAGGCATTAAGCCACTTATTCAATAAATATACATTGAATGCTTTCAACATGCCATGACAAGGAAATGTCAACTAGTGAACATGCATAGCATGCCCTTGCATTGTTTCTCTGGAATCAACTTAAATTGATGAAATGTTCACCTCCTAACTATCAGTACTGTTCCCCGCTATAAGCCACTGCTAATTTAATCCTGAGTTCCCCTATGTTTTCCTAAGAATGCTCAAAGAACCTATTTAATGAAAAATAAGAAAAATTAAGCATCCGCAACCCTCGTTGTTCCTCCGCAGCTCTGATATAGATCACCGTCCTGTATGGAAAGACCTTGTTTTCACTTCCCCAAGCACCCTCTTCTTTTCCACTTAAACAAGAGGAAGAATATTCCATCAAAATCCGACTCCAGTTTGGTCACATGTTCTAGAGCAGGGGTGTCCAAGGCGTGCCCCACAGGCTGCGTGTGGCCCACGATGGCTGTGAATGCGGCCCAACAAAAAATTGTAGATTCACTTAAAACACTATGAGATTGTTTTGTGATTACATGTCACAGTGTATTTAATGTATGGCCCAAGACAACTCTTCTTCCAATGTGGCCCAGAGATGCCAAAAGGTTGGACACCCCTATTCGAGAGAGCACTTTCGAAGGGGTCAAAGCAGTAGTTCTAAAGTTGGTTGCAATTAGAATTTGTTTTTCCCAAATTGCCAGAGCTTTATTTTATTAAGATCACTGTGTACGTCTCTACTGTCCTGGGCATTACTGACCATACTTTATCTGCTTGTTTCGTTCCTGTTTTTGTTGTTGATGTTTACAATAAAGTTGTATTGTCGAAAACTTTTAGATTTACAGAAAAGTTGAGAAGATAGTGCAGAATGCTCATGTTTCACTGACCCAGTCTGGGTTTCCTTTCTATTATCGTCTGACATTATTGAGGTACATTTGACCAAGCTAACAAACCAACATCAGTACATTGTGTTTCACTATACCCCAGGCTGTATTCAGATTTCACCAGTTTTTCCATTATGTCTTTTCTCTACTTTAGGATCCAGTCCATGGACCACATCACACTGATTTTACTCGCATGTCTCCCAACATCGTTTCTCAGTTTTTCCCAGACAAGCTTGAATTATACCACTAGGTATTTTGTAGAATGTTCTTTAATGTGGGTACGTCTGATTCTTCTCATGATTACACTGGAATTATACATTTATTTCACAGAAGTGAAATGCCCTTCTCATCTCTTCAGAGGATCCATGATAGCCACATGGCATCACAGGTGATGTTAACCTTCATCGCTTGGTTAGTGGTTTCCAACTTCCTTGACCATAAAGTTATTATCGTTCCCTTTTCCTGCTTTATTCTTCAGAAGCAAGTCACATAGTCTAGCCCACTCTTAGGCAGGTAAGGGAAGAACTGAGCTCCACCTCGTGGAAGGGGCAGTAACCACATAAATTGTTTGAAACTATTGTATAAGAAAGATGTATCTCTTTCTCCCCATTTATTAATTCAGTCATTTAACTCTATCTGCATGGACTTGTGTATTTATTTTACACTTTAGGTTATAATCCAATATTATCTTATGTATTTTGTTGCTCAAATATTTCCAGCTTTGACTGTTGAGAGTTCTTTTGGGTTGCTTCCTGTGTCCCTTTGACATGACCCCATCCTTTTATTTATTCATTTATTTTTTGGAACACTGCCTTATTTCCCAGTAGCACAACATGCTCCAGGCTTATTTTTCATTTTCCCTGCCCTGGCCCCAGAACCAGCCATTTCTCCAAAGAGAGGCGGTACCTTGTCTTGGGGAATATTATTAGAAACAATTACCTGGGAACTGGGAATGTTCCTTGCTGTTGGAGTGTCATTGCTTTTAGCAAACAGAGTTAGGTAGGAATATACATTTACATATTAACCTCTGTATAAACACATCTGTAACTCTGTAGCTGTGTATGTGTAAACATGACTTCCTACTGGTATCTCCAACTCCTACACCACAAGGTTCACTCCAGCCATCCGTTCTTGCTTGTCTGTAACTTCTCTCTAACGGAGAAAACAGACTGCCACCACCTACCATCCATTACTTATTTTTGACTCCAGTACATAAAAAAGCCATTTCAGAATAGTTAATCCATATCCCACCCGGGGAAATGTTAAACCGCTTAATGTTCAAGGCACCTAAGAACAATTATACCAGTTTCTAGGGATGCAACCCACGCCTTAGCAGTCTTCCAGTTTCCCGGATGACTTCGATGTATAGCCAGGCTGAGAACCATTGGGTCAAAAGGTCAATGTGAGAGGGTGTGATCTTTCTTGCCTTTCTCTCCAGCTGTTTACTTCCATGGGACTGAAACTGGAAGGGCTGGGGGCTGCTCACTATCCCTAGGTAAGTTTCCCCTCCCTGCATAAGTTTGGCAAGAGAGGAATTATTTCTCTTTTGGGTCTGCTTTGAGGCTTCAAATTCTTTGGGGATGGCAGGTGGGCTTGGTATTCAACTTGTGCCCCATCTGGCCTACGTTGGAAAAAACTGAGCAAGCCAGTCTCATAGGCTACTCGACTGACTCCCAGGTTATTTAAAGAAGAAAGTGCCTACCAAGTATGTCACAGTTTGGATAACTAGTGTCACTGTGTTGAGCATTGGTTTGCCAAATAAGACTGCAGCTAAGACTGAAGTGTCACTTGGCCTTCTGTGTGCCTTCCTTTTCCTCCTGTGTGTGTGTACTTGATACCCATGGACCCTTGGGGAAGAGTCATTGGTCAAGAATGAAATTTGGAGGTTTCTGGATATTCTAGCCTAAAAGGCTATAATTTCTTATTTAAAAATTAAACATAGGTAGGTGTTAACTAATAGTATGCCTCATTTATGTAATACTAATTATATTTTAAAATTTAAACTAGGTTTAATTTTTAATTAAAGTAGTGCCTAAATGTCATTTTAAAAACTAAAACTACATAGAAGAGTCTAAAGTTTTTCCACCTTCAAATCCAGGCTCCCTAAAATAGTTGCTTTAAGTAGTTCCTGGTTTTTAGATTCTCTGGATTGAATTATCAATTTTAAGGAGTTTGTTGACTTCCCACTATGAAAGATGAGAAATTGAACACGTCATACATCCAACCACTTCCACCTCTCTAGCCTTATTTTTATTGGTTATATGTATTTATATTTCATGGTCAAGGTTATAGTATTTATGTTTTATGATTTTGTGCCTTTATTAGCCCTGAGGTCAGCTTTGCTGTTTGCTCCCTTTGGTTATTGCCTTTCCTGCTGTTTAGTTTTCTCCAAACGTCGTGTGATCTGTGGTTGTCAGGTTTTTGTTTTTGTTTGTTTTTATGATTGAAGAGCTAGGCTGATTACCATAGGTGCCCGTATTGGTTTTCTGTCAAGTAAGGGTAATTTTGCTACAAAAAAAACAGAAATCAACTCTGGCTAACTTAAGTGGATAAGGAATTCACTGGGAGGATTCAGACTGAAATACAGCATTGAAGAGTGAGAATTACCTCGGAACAAAAGGAACAGGCAACCGGGGGTCCCTGGAGAGCAGAAAGTAATGGGTAGCCCATTTCAAGGAGCTGCCTTGTAAATGACAGCTGCGAACACTTCTCAAGTCACGCCACTCAAGATACAAATTCCTAGCGAAAGCTTCTCTCTGGGCTATAGGTTCACCTCTTAGCAGGGATGAGAGGAAGAACCCCATTGTTGACAATCCCAACAATATGGTTTTTTTGGGGGGTGAGGTAAACTTCTCCAAAGGGTAAAACTGAAGGGGGCAAAAAGGAAAGTTGTCAGAAAAACAGAAGTACAATAAAATCTTCCTCTTCATTTGTCTAGGTATGTTTTTTCAATATACCCTTAAAAATAGGAGAGCTGCTTCATCTGTCCCATCCAGCTGCCCAGAATATCCCTCCATGATACTTTCCTCATGCCTGGTTTCTTTTCCAGATCTTAGATCATATGTCTCCTCAGAAAGGCCTGCTCTGACATGCTCTCTGGAGCAGCCCCCACACTACCTTACACTTTATCTCAGTTATTTCCTTCTTAGCAGATTTTGGAATTTGAATTTCTGGTTTATATAATGGCTTGCTTTGATTATTGCCCGTCTTTCCCCTCTGAAGTGTAAGTACCTTGAGAACAGGGACAAGTGCATCTCATTTCCTGCCCTGTGCCTGGTAGGCATTCAAAGCATGTTTGCAAAATGAAAAAGTGGACTCATTGTGAGCTTTAAGTAAGTGAGTGGAACGTATTGACAGGAATGGAGAAGACAGGCCAATCCTGGACCCCCAAATTGCCAAAACAGAAGCACTTTACTTCATGGTAGAAGAACTTAAAGTATTTTACTCCTGAAGAATTGAGTTTAAAAATACAGTTTCTTCAGACTCAGATACAGAGAACAAACTGGTGGTTGCCATATGGAAGGAGGGTTGAGGAAATGGGTGACATGATGAAAAGATTAAAAAGTACAAATTAGTAGCTACGAAATAGTCACAGGGATATAGAGTTCAGCATAGAGAAATAGTCAATAATATTGTAACAACTATATATGGTGCCAGGTGGGTAAGAGACTTATCAGAGGGATTACTTCGTAACTTATACGCTATATACCTAAAACTAATAAAATAATATTGAATGTCAATTGTAATTGGAAAAATATACGGTTTATTTTATGCAGTTCCTCAATTACCTGAAGTTTTGCTCTGTTTTTCTCTCAAACCATACATCTACTCTAGAGATTCTCCTCAGGCTGATTAATAAAATTTTTTAGAGAGGAATCCTTGAGCTGTAACATTTTCTTTTTTTAAAGATTTTATTTATTCATTTTTAGAGAGAGGGGAAGGGAGGGAGAAAGAGGGAGAGAAACATTAATGTGTGGTTGCCTCTCATGAGCCCCCAACTGCAGACCTGATCCTCAACCCAGGCAAGTGCCCTGACTGGGAATCGAACTGGCAACCCTTTGGTTTGCAGGAGAGCACTCAATCCACTGAGCCATACCAACCAGGGCCATTTTCTTTAATAAATTAATAAGGTCTTCTCCTAGAGGCTTTTGCTTGGGGTAAGTGAAAGGGGTCTTCACTGGCTTGGCCTTTCGGAGTATGGGTGTTAAAGACTGAATATTTATATACCACCCCCAAATTCCTAGCTTGTGGTGGTATTTGGAGGTGGCATCTTTGGAGGCGATTAGTTATGACGGTGGAAAGAAACCCCAGAGAACTCCCTCACTCATTTTACCATTAACCAGGCAGCGCGCCCTCACCAGACACCAGATCTGTAGGTGCCTTGATTCTGGACTCCCTGCCTCCAGACTGTGAGTTATGTGTTTGTTGTTTGAGTCCCAATAGACTAAGTAAACCCAACGGAGTAAGGCAGTAGGTCTTTAAATAGTTATCCAGCACCTCCCTGACTCTGAGTGTTAATGGTGCCCCCTAGAGAAGGAGTATTCATGCGTCTGTTTGGGAGAACCTCTGGCATCCCTTTATCTTTTTCCATTTTTTTTATTTTCTTTCATTAATATGGTTCTATCTACTTTATATTTTCCAGGTTTATTGCTAATCATCTTTTTGTATTCCAGAACTCCTATTATCACATGTATTCAAATTCATTCTCTTGTTTCAACAGAAATTTGGGGATGTCTGAGATAGGTATATGTGCTCCCGCCACAATTTTGACAAGATTCCAACAATATTAATCATTTTCCATCACTTAAAAGCACACTTTTTCCATAATTTCTAACAGAAATGACAGAGCTAGCCACTAGAATGGAACATTTTATTAGATTGTTCTTATAATATGTAATAACATTACATTAAGAAACACTTCTGTTATTAATACTAACTAGACTACACAATAGCATTACATTAAGAAACATTTTTATTATAAATACTAACTAAACTAACTAGACTAACTAGACTTAATATAATAACATTACATTAAGAAACATTTCTATTATTAATACTAACTAGAAATAACAGGGTATTTATGAGCCAGATCACAAGAATGGAACATTTTTATTAGATTGTTCTTATAATACACAATATTACATTAAGAAACATTTCTATTATTAATACTGATGAGACTAACTAGGCTAATGGGAACTGCTTTTACATTCTTTGACTTTAGTGCAACACTCTATTTTAACCAAAAACCACCAAACCTGAATATATCCTTTCTTTTGAAATTCTATTTATTAGCATTTCACACATCTATTGTCTAACAATTTTTTTCATGTTGGTGCTGAGAAAAATGTTAAGTCCTTTAAATGAATTTTAAATCAAAAGAATATTAACTTATCTATAGTATAATTCAACATAATTTTATATGCATTCTAGTATATTCTTATGTTTAGGAAAAAATTCCAGATATTTTAACTATGAAAAATAAATCTATGAAATTATTATAAGAACGTAGTGGAACATATACCAAAGAACTTTTAAGAGAAAAAGTCATAACAAGTCATAAAAAGTGTGAATCAATGAGATTAAAATGTTTCTTCCACAAAAATTTTCAAAGCCTGTATAGCAAAAGATAGCATAAACAGAATTTTAAAAAATAAGCTAAAGGGTAGGAAAAGGGGCTTGTAGTATATATTAGACATAGGGTAATATCCAGAATATATAAAGAATGTTTATTAATAAAAACAAGAAAAATAGTACAATAGTAAAATGGATAAAGAACATAAATTCAGAAAGGGAGGGATATTGGAATACAAATATATGAAAATATGTTCATCTTCATTGGAAATTAGATAAATTCTACTTAAAACCAAAGAAATTCCATTTTCATCTCAGCAAAAATGGAAAAGCTTGACAATATCAAGTACTTAGTCAAATTGAGGGAAAAATTATTGACAGATTTTATATACTGCTGGTATAAGTTAAATTGATATGATCATTTTGGAAAATAATTTAGCTCTAAAATGGATAATTCACATACACTATGACCTAGCAATTTAACTTTGAGCTGTATGCCCTTCCTTGAACAGTGTTTCTCAAACTTTGGTCAACATCACCTGAGTTACTGTTAAACACACAAACTCTCAGGCTCCATCCCAGCTTTCCTCCAGCTGAAGTCTCCTAGATGCCTTCTGTTGACTCGTCCAAACCCACCCTACTCTCGGTCCCAGAAGGATGGACCACTTGATGTTATAACACAGGTCTATTTTCCCTGACTGCAGAGTTAGCTTTGCCAAATGGAGAGCCCTGGCAGGAACCCAGGGGCGAGGTTCAGATATTTAGCTCCTTCGTGGAAGATATGCTGACTCTCTCACTGTTCCTCTCAAGCCGTACCTCTGACTCTACAGGACAGCCTTTCTCCTTCCAAGTCCCAGTAACCTCTCTTCCCTCAGGTCTGGGTAGCAAAAGCTCAGCTAATACTAACTCCAGGTGTCTGAGCTATTCCTTGCTTCACCAAACCAGGGGTCAGCAAACTACCAGCTTGTTTCTCTATAGCCCTTATGTTTAGAATGTTTTTCACATTGTTAAAGAGTTGTAAAAAAGAAGACAATGGAGGATGCACAACAGACTGCATGTGCCCCACCAAAGCTTAAAATATTTACTAGTCAGCATGTTACAGAAAAAATGTTCCCACCTATCACCCATACCCATACTTTTATATAAAGAGGCTCCTTGTAATTATACCTATTCCAATTACTTTGTTTTGAGTTCTCCAAGTTTTCTACTTGGCCCTTGACTGTTGAGGAGCCTGGGAAGCTATATTGGTAATAAGTGTCTCCAGTGGAAAACTGTGTCCTAGAATAATTTATGTAAATGTGTCCAAGAAAAGTACACACACACACACACACACACACACACACACACACATGCATTGGTCTCTTTCTATATACAGTGTCTAATACCTATCTGATAACATACATAGTTATTACAATTCCCTATGCTGTACTTTACATTCCTGTGACTGTTTTTATAACTGCCAATTTATAGTTTCTTAACCCGTTCATCTGCTTTTACGTATCCCCCCCAACCACCCTCCTGTTTGGCAATCATCAATTTTTTTTCTACATCTGAGTTTGTTCCCATTTTGTTTGTTCATTTATTTTGTTTTATTTTTAGATTCCACATATAAGTGAAATCGCGTTGTTTGTTTGCCTCTGCCTGACTTATTTTATTTAACAAAATACCCTCTGGTTTGTAGACATTGTAGCAAATGGCAAGATTTCATCCTCTTTTATGGCTAATATTTCATTGTATATATCTACCACTTTTTCTTTATCCATTCGTCTATGAATGGACTCTTAGGTTGCTTATATATTTTGGCTATTATAAATAATGTTGCAGTTAACACAGAGGTGCATATACATTTCAAATTACAGTTTCAATTTCTTCGGATAAATACCCAGAAGTGGAATTGCTGGGTCATATGATAGTTCAAGTTTTAATTTTTTGAGGAATCTTCAAATTGTTTTCCATAGTGACTGTACCAATGTATAATCCCACTAATAGTGCATGAGGATTTCTTTTCCCTACACCCTCACCAACACTTGTTAGTTGTCTATTTATTTATAGCTATTCTGACAGAGGTGAAGGGATAGTTCATTGTGGTTTTGATTTGTATTTCCTTGATAACCAGTGATGGTGAGCATCTTCTCATATGTCTATTGGCCATCTGCACGTTCTCTGGGGACAAATATCTACCCAAGTCCACTGCCCATTTTTAATCAGATAGTTACGGGGGGACTTTTAGTGTTAAGTTGTATGAGCTTTTAAGAATATTTGGGATATCAACCCTTATCAGATGTGTCATTGGTGAACCTCTTCCATACAGTAGGTTGTCTTTTCGTTTTGTTAATTGTTTACTTCACTGTGTAAAAAAACTCTTTAGTTTGATGCTGTCCCATTTGTTCATTTTTCTTTTGTTTCCTGTCCAAGGGGACATATCCAAAAACATATTACTAAGAGTGATGTCAGATATTTTACTGCCTATGTTTTTTTAAAGAGTTTTATGGTTTTGGGTCATGCACTTAAGTCTTTAGTCCATTTTGAGTTTATTCTCGTGTATGGTATTAGAAAGTGATCCAGTTTTATTCTTTTGCATGTATCTGTCCAGTTTTCACAGTACCATTTATTGAGGTGACTGTCTTTACCCCAAGCTGTGTTCTCGCCTCCTTGTTCATAGATTAGTTGACAACGGATTGTTGTTTTTTTAAATTTCTCTTTCTGATACCTTGTTATTAGTATATAGAAATGCAATACTTTATTGTATACTGATTTCATATCCTGCAGCTTCATGAATTTGTTTATTAATTCTACCCATTTTTCAGTGGAGTCTTTAGGGTTCTCTCTATATTATATGTCATCTGGAAATAGTGACAGCTTTACTTCTTTCTTTCCCATTTGGATAACTTTTATTTCTTATTCTTGCCTAATTGCTCTAGCTAGGACTTTCAATACCATGTTGAATAAAAGTGGAGGGAGGGGCATACTAAAGATGGTCCTTTAAAGATGTATGCATTAATGTCTGTTAATTACTTTCACTCATTTAAATATTATAATTCCCACCAGACTCACTCATAGATATCACAATTTCAACAACTTTTCTTATCATTGCACCAATAATTTTACTTCTATAGGGTGATGATCTGTTCTGAATGAGGTTTTAATCTATATATTAATTATATATAATATATATATAACCAATAATGACAAATATTAAGGTCTATCTTCTCATTAAATTCCTGGGACATGTGACTTTGTCAAACAACTTGATTTTACCAAGTAGCATTATTTTTTTCTGTAAAATGGGGCCTAACTGCATTGCTGACTGAAATCAAATATTATGTTTTCAATTTTTGGTGTGTTGAGTTTGGGTCTTTACTAAGTGCAGACATTTACTAATTAGGTAGTTGTGTTTGTGTGTGCGTCATAAGTTGTCATGGCAAGAAGTAGAAACATGAAATTCATTTATACATAAATACGTTTGAGACTGTGAGCATAAATCAATTTCTTAGGGAGGAATATAGAGTAAGGTGAGCAAAAGACCACCCCCCAGAATACCAGGAATTCTAATATGTCGCAGCCCAGTCCATGGGCCTGCATCCTGCTCTGACAACTGAGAAGAGGCCAGAGAAAAAGGGCAAAACTAGCAGAGTGTAGTATTATAAGCTCAAAGAAAAGAATGCTATAAATGGAAATAATAAACATACTTAGAGGTCAAGAAAGTTAAAGTTTGAAATTGTCCAGTAATTTTAATGGAATGGAGGTTAATTGGAAAAAGCAGGTGTGTGTGTATTGAGGGGAAACTGGGCCTTTCTTCTAAGATGTGAATGAATTGAGAATATTTAAGTGTGAATGGAAAGGTTCCAGTTCCTTTGTTTCTTCTACTCTCTCTACCTAAAATATTTTACCCCCATCTCTACCTATTTAAATTTACACATCCTTAATGGCCCATTCCTTTGTTTTTCTTTTTCTTTTTCTTTTTTTGATATGTTATGTAAGTCAGGTTTTAATTACAGCGATCTGAATCTACTCCAACTAGTTTAAGCAGAAGGGATTTTGATAGAATATTACATGGATTACAATAGCATCACTAAAGAAACAGATTACAATCTGAGCTTCCTGGAATCATTTGCCATAAAAGCACCACAAAAATGCATTTTGAAGAGAGCTGATGCTTTGGCCACAATGAGATATTTATGTACTGAACAATTATCTTGGGAAATAACACTGTAATACATGCTGTTCCCAAAAGGTAAAACTGCTCAACATGTTTCAGTTGGAAGCTTATTCTAAAATAAGTTTTTATACTCATTCACCATGTGCACATATTCAAAATTAATATATAGTATTGATTTGCATCTTTGTAAATCAGATTTATCTTGTCTGATAACTTATATATTAGTCTACAACTTACTTTTGCACTCACACTAAGTGGAGATAAAAAGGAGGAAGTTGTATATATGCCTCTGAAGCTCAACATTATGTATGTGAAATTTTTATTAAAATTCATGCTGTATTATAAGTCCCTGTAAGATTATCCAAAGTGCATTTATTTATTCTCCTGACATGGACAGTTGGTTCTTTTACAATTTTCTCAGTTAAAAATGATGCAGTATCCCTTCTACTTTCATCTGAAATGGATTGCTAGATTTACCCCTTCCCTGCAACAACTAAAACACTAGACAAAATATATGAAACAGCACATGACATTGGACATCAGCCAACAAAGAACAGTGATCCTTGAGAGACAAGGGAAAAAATGAGGTGATCCCTCCAATGTTCTGATTTACTGCCTTTAGAGGAGTTTCATGCTGGGGCATAGTAAGGGGTGACTCAGGCAGAGTTTGGTGTGCTCTCTAAGCTAAGAAAACAGCTGAGAGCCCAGGGAGATCCTAAGAAACTAAAATTCACAGGACGGAATGACAGAGGGGAGAAATGCTAACAGACAGAGAGCTCCGGGGATTTGCAAGGGGATGCAGCAGAGTGCTGATCGGCATACGCTTGTGATTAAAATACTCAAGGCTGGGGAGCAAACCATGCAGAAAGATTAGAAAAAACACGAGATTTCACACAGGACTGGGAATAGTGCCTGCGATTAAGTTTTTATATCTATATTTATTAATATTTTCCTGACAAAAAACATGCAGTTCCTGGATCAGAGACAAAATTTTTAATTACACAGAATATATTTTGTCAGTCCCTCCTGCCTTGATGCCTCAAAGGGCAATGCAAGGTGGGCAGAGGGCACCTGTGTTTGCATGGAGCTTCTACAAGAGAGCCGACAACCTGTCCACCCCTTCCTCCAGGGGGAGGGAAAGAGACCGTAGGTTTTTAATGTAAACAAATATTGTTTGGGGGATAAAGGGTGAAGGTCCCTAAGTCAATTATATAAATTGTTCCAGGGGACTTTCTTTAACTCCCAAGGCTTGTTTGGCATTCAAACATCCTTTCATCCAGGTACTAGCAATCTTTGTTCAGACAGCCCCAATCCTGCAACATTGTTTTATGTAGCATTCTTTCCTAACTTCTGTTCCCACCAGCCGGACTAGAAAACCTTATAATCCAGGGGAAATCGGGTAGAGCAATCAGAAGGCTCTGACCTCAGCAGTGGGTAGTAACAACATTTATTCTAGGGATAATACACACCTAAAAATTTAGAAGCAACGCCTAAAATTATCAAACTGCTTTCAACAGGAATGCAAAAATAAACAGCATCTAATAAGGTAAAAATTTGTAATGTCTGTAATCTGATTAAATAATTTCCAGGCAATAAAGAGAAACAACATAAAAACCCTAAAAAAAAATTAAAAATTGAAGTTGACCCACACATAAATGTTTCAATTAATACACAGGCATTTTTTAGAAGCTTTTATAACTGTTCCATGTGTTCAAAAGCTAAAGGAAAATTATAAGCATGGAAGACACTTATAAAATTAAAATTCTAGAGATGAAAACTATACTGCAGAAGATGAAGTATGCACTTGGTGGAATTAATAGCAGACTAGACATTGTGAGCAACAAGATTAGTTGATTAGTTAAAGACATAACAATAGGAACTATCTAAAATAAAGCAGAAAGAAAAGGTTAATTTAAAAAAAAAAAAACAGACCATCAATAAACTGTGCAACAGTTTCAAGCAACCTGCCGTATGTATAATTGGGGTCTCTGTGTGAGAGAAAAGAAAGGAAAATAAAGAAAAAAATAGTTGCAGAAATAATAACTAGGATTTTCCAAATTTGATGAAAATTATAAACTCCCAGATCCAAGATGAGCAACAAACCCCAAGCACGAGAAACATGAAGGAAACTATAACAAAACACATAATATCTTAAAAGCATCCAGAGTGAAGACATGTTTTATCTCCAGAGGAACAAAGATAAGGGTGACAGCAGGTTTCCCTGGGAAACAATGCAAACAACAATGCATTGGAGCAACGTTGCTAAAGTACTTTGAAAAACCTGACAACCTAGAATTCTGTATCTAATGAATATATATTTTGAAAACAAAGGTGAAACAAAGATTTGTTGGGTCATACAAAAGCTGAAAGCATTTTTTTTTAAACAGACCCACACTGCAAGAAGTGTTCAAGGAAGTCCTTCGGGCACAAAGAAAATGATACCAGATAATACCGGGTCTCTGAGCCAAGAAATGAAGAGCACCAAAAATGGCAATATGTATGTAAATAAATAACTTTTTTTGCCTTTTTATTTACATCTACAAAAGATAATTGACTTTTAAACAAACCACAGTGTAGTGTGTGGTTAGAACATATGAAGAGGTAAAATGTATAACATGCGCTCAAAAGTCAAGTAGAGAAAATGAAGTCTATTGTTTCTTACTGATTTTTAGGAGTTCTTTACATATTGTAGATACTAATCCTCTGTTGAGTATATGTTTTGCAAATATTTCCTAAGGTTTATGGTTGATATTACTTTTCCTCTAGTGTCTTTATATACAGACTTTTAATTACATTTCAGTGTAGTCAGATTTACCAATCATCTTGCATAGTTTATGCTTTTATCTTATGTAAGAAAACTTTCCTCATCATTCCTAAGATCATAAAAATATTCTTTTATATTTTTCTGCTTAAGTTTATGGTTTCTCCTTAAAGTGATGGTTCAACCATAGTCAAATACTACAATAGCTTGCTTTTTACTGAAAAATAATTCTTCTCTATTTGGGAAATCTTCATCTCAGAATTTCAGGGGGCTTTCTTGTGATGCGAGGAGTGAGAAGAGGACATGCCAGCCATATCAGTCACATCAATGCTGGCCATCAGAGGGCTGACAGGAATCACAGATGAATCATCCTCAAGGCCTTGTAATCACCAGCCAAGAAGGAAAGCATTGGGTTGGCCAAAAAGCCCATTACGTTTTTTCATTTTCACCAATAACTTTATTGATTTGGATATTTTGAATATGCTGTCTGTCTCCCGCTATTGGCTTCTCGTGGGTAAGGGCGGGGTGCTGCTAACCATCTTCCAGTGCCAAAGACAGCCCCGCAGCAAAGAAATATTTGGCCAAAATGTCAGTTGTACCAAGAAACTTCACAAGCCACTTTGACATGTTCCATCAGTCACAGCACCTTCTCCATACACTGGACAATTCTTTTTTCTTTCTTTCTCTCTTTTTTTTTTGAGTTTCAGTTGCATTTTCACCTTTCTTGAAATAATAAAGCATAATACACCAAAAATGTTGCACATTTTCTTCCAACTTCAATATTAAAATGGCTGCACAAAAATTCGCCAATTTTAATAAGTTTTTTTAAAATGCATACTGATAGGACAGCTGTGACAATATAGTCTAACAGAATTATTTCAAATGAAGTTAAAGACAAGCGAGCACTACTAGAGCCATTGTACAGAAAAAACGTTATGGACTTTTTGGCCAACCCAACAGTTTGGGCCCATGAGAGAGTTCTTGATACATGAGAAGAAAATAGATAATATCCAGTGAGAATTCAGCTTTCCCAGACCCATCAGCCTGTGTTTGGGAAACCATTTCACTAGTGATAGCTGATAGGGCCTGTAGTGTTCAATGTCTGAGGAAGAGCTGCTTAAATTTCCTCAGTGGATATATTTCTGTCATGATTCAAGGTGCCACCCATTTTATTTCCTGACTCATCTTCTTTTGGAGGTCACACTCAGCTCTTCGTGTCCAGCTAGCCTCCAGACTTCTCTTTAAATAAATAAATAGATAATTAGAAGAGGGAATGAAATCTTTATTTAGTCTCAAGGACCGACTGTGACAGAAGTAAAAACAGCAGAACGGGTTCTGGAGTTGCTGAAATGTCAGATGTAATGTCAGCTGTATTCCCTTAGATGGATAACTATGATTCTGTTTTTGAAGCATCCTTTGAAAATCCTTACAGAAATAATGTGACCTACTCTTTCACTCTTTTCTATTTTCTTCTTGCATAATCATACTAGATTAAATTTACAGCACTTTAAATTTGTTATCTCAAGTGATTTCAGTGATATCAATATTATTGTGTAACATTCTTTTGATTGGATTTTTCTCCAAAAGGGAAATTATTTTTTCATCCGCTGTTCCCTCCCTGTTTGCCTAAGGGAATTAGAATAGGTATCAGTTACATAGTTTTGAAGTACATACACTGGAAAAGATGACGTTGACTAAAAGAAAAAAATTCCTTTAAATCTTTTCTCCTAACATATTCTGCTAATAATTGCAAAATGCTTTATTTTATTTCCCAATGTAATGGGATAAATTGTATTTTGTTTTGCATTTGAGTAGACCATGTACCAGAACACTATTAAATAATCACAAACAGTCTGTGGTTTGGTTTTGGACTTCCCTGAAGTATAAACTGTGAGAGGTGACGCAACATTGTTTCTAATTGGCCCTTGTATGAATGTCTAACGCTGAACTCAAAATTCCATCCAGTTCTGAATTTTGGGTAAGGTTATTTGAGGTTCCCAGACTCAAATAATCGCTGGTTATAACTGCAAACAGCCAGTGAAGTCTGGGCAAGAACCTGGCGTTAAAGAACTTCGGGTGAAACTGACCCCCAAAGAACGGCGATGCCCCATACCCCGCTGCTAGACACATCTTAGAGCATCCATCCTGACCTGTAGCTCAACAGCTGGAAACTGCGGACCCAATCAGGACCAGGCCCGGAAGGTCACTGAGGGCTTTTAGTTTTCTAGGAACAATAAATATTTCCAGAAAATAAGGAAAGACCTGGTCATTTGGATGGGAGTCCTTGCAATTCCACTACAAGGGTTGATGTTGCTGAGGCCTTTTTCTCTCCTTTTTTTGCCCAGAGCTTAGCTAGTGACATAAACAGAACCCCACATAAATGCCCCAAGAAAAGACAAGTTTGTATTTGAAGCTGCCTTATTTCCCTTGCAAGCTCCCTTCTCCTCTCTCCCTACGGTCTTCTGGCATCCTGAACCCTTGTACTGACTGCACGGCCATCTCTCCCAACATTTACACAGGCCTGAACTCTCCAAGCAGGAAATTCTTTCCTCATGAAATTCGTGTGCCCTGTTCCCATGATGCAAGACTTTCTGGGCAGGGTCAAGGTATGGCGCACTGCAGAAAGTGTATGTCTGCCAAAGCTCAGAGGTTCAGCGTAATCTACTGCAGCTGCAACCCTAGTATCATGGAGGGCTAGTGGGGAACAAATCCAAGGCTAAAATTAGAGGTCATGCCTGAATGTAGGGTGGAGCAAACTACCCAAAGCAGTGTCACTGTTTTCTAAAGAATAAAGATTTAACACTTTTTTATTGTGCTATGAGAAAGTGTGTCCCTTTATATGAAAGTTCCAGAGTTCCTGATGCATACAGCAGGAGTAAAATACAGGCTGCAGTGACAAAATCAGAAGGGACAGAAGGCAAAAAAAATGTGGTCTCCCTCCCACCTGTCTTCATCTGCCTGGCTTACCCACTGATCCAGACACAGTCCAGTACAGCTGCGCTCTAAAAGCCCCTCCTGTTCTGTCTCCCCACCCCCACTTCCCATTAGGACTCAAGGTTCTCCTCTCAGCATGCCTCTGTCATAGATTTTACTACGTGGTCCTATGGTCACTGAGAAATTGCTCTATCGCCCTCGCCACAATGCAAGTGTCATGGGTAAATGCTGCAAATAGGTCTCATTTGATTTCCTCTCACAGGGCTTGGCACAGATATAACACACCGTAGGTGACTAATAAATGCTCAATCAAACAGTGGTTATAGAGGCATGATCTCACACCCATGAAACAAACCATGTTGTTTCTTTAATTTTACATTTATATCAGATAACCATAAGCGTGAACTGTTTAAGGTAATAAAATGATGCAAATGATATGAACTGCTCCATTAAAGATTCAGGAGTGTGGCTTAGAACAATGGTCAATTATCTAGAATCCATGATTTTTTTTCCTGGCCTTCTGACAAAAATGGAGGCTAGTGAAAGGAATGAAAGTATGCATTAAGGTAAAGATATTTGTGCTACTGACCTTTACTGAAGCGTGGCTGGCTGAGGCTCCTTCATGTTTTGGGGGTGCCCCAGGACCCCTCTGGACTTTACTTGGAACCAGCATAGAGGCATGAGTCTTACTTGTGGGTCATGAAGGGTCTCATGGTTTGGCCCCTCAGGAGTGAGAGGTCAAGCCTGAAAGCTAGGTACTCCCAGGGTATCGGGTTGGCCAAAAATCCGTTACATTTTTTCCGTAAAATAAAATATACATTTTTTTCATTTTCACCAATAACTTTATTGATCTGGATATTTTGAGTATGTTGGCCATCTCCTGCTATTGACCTCTAGTGGGCAGAGGCCAGAAGTACTATAAATATCTTCTAATGTATATGACAGCCCCACAGCAAAGAATTATTTGGCCAAAATGTCAATAGTACCAAGAAACTTCAAAGACCACTTTTGACACATTCCATCAGTCACAGCACCTTCTACATACACCTCACAAATATTTTTTGTGTGTTTCAGGTGCATTTTTACCTTTCTTGAAATTATAAAGTATAATATGCTGAAAGTGCTGTGTATCTTCTTCCATCTTCAATATTAAAATGGCTGCACAAAAATTCACCAATTTTGAAATTTTTTTAAATGCACTGTGATATGATAGCCGTCACAATACAATCTAATAAAACTATTTCAAATGAAGTTAAAGATAAGTGAATGCTAATAGAACCATCAAACAGAAAAAACTACACAAACATTTTGGCCAACCCAGTATAAGAGCAAGAGAAGCAAATAGAAAATGTCACAATATGTGAAAGCCGGACTTTCTCTTCATTCCAGTGCATTCCATTCATGCCAAGCTATGGCATTCAGAGCTACACAGGTATCCAGTCGCGCAAACGTGTTCTGACAGTGAACGTTTTATTTTGACTCCCACTTCGGCTCTTACGGCACCTCACTTACAGTGGACTTCGCATCTGTCCAAGGCAGGGCACGATCTAGCTAACGAGCAATCTAGCAAATGAGGTTGAACACGTAAGCATCATTCTTCATTTAACCTCAGCACCAATTTCCATAGAATGGCTGCTTTATTCACTGACCTGTTCTGCTTAAATCCAATGGAATTATTTTTCCTAGTTCCTAGTCTGCTCAAACCTAATGGAATTATTTTCAGTAGTCGCTGCCCTCCCAGCCAGAAGGGAGGTAGAGCTTCCTGGCTTGTTTAAAATGTAACCCCATTTCCTTAAGCTGCTGAATTTATGAATTAGTCATCAAACTGCTTTTGACTGGCGATGGAGACGTCAAACGCAAATAATGATGCATTTCACCATTTAAAAAAGTTCTCAGAAAGGAGTACCTGAAACTGGCCACGATGAAGAGTTGTGACTAATTGTGTTTGCATTAGGTTTTTTAACCCCCTATATAGCTAGCTTCTCAGAAGTATGTGTCTTATGGACAGGACCACCGATGTTCCCTGGAAAACTTGAAGATGAGGTGCCTTTGTGTGTGAGCATTTAAACTGCAGTCAGTCCCATTTAAAAAATCCCCATTTTAAGCAAGGCGGCACATGTGGTGAGAGGCACAGCTCCTGTCTTTAAGGGATGCTGCAGTCTAATTAGGGAGCTGCACATGCACACACACACACAACCCTGCAAGCCCCAGGGATCACAGACGTCAAGAACTGTTAGTACTAAAACTGATTTCTGACCCACAGGGGAGAAGAGAAACCAGGTGTGAATTCAAGCACCAAAGTCCCTGCCAACTACAGCCATTCGCTTCCAAACTGGCCTCCAGACTTTGTGTTTTCTACACTTTGGGAAGGCATCTGGTTGCCCTGGGCTTGTCCCATACCGAGAAAAAGCTCACTCAGCATTCAAAGATGGGTGTGACTCCCATCTTCTCGTGTCCCCTGCCCATAGCCACCCATGCGGTTCAGCCCCAAGGGAACTTGCTGCTCTTTTCTCTGGCACAGGTGCCTGCTGGAGCCCGTAAATCTCTGATTACATCAAAAGGATCCAGCCCTGAACAGATGGGCACCCCGCTTACACTGGACTTCATATCTGGCCAAGATAGGGCATACCATCTAATGAGCAATCTAGCAAATGAGGTGGAACATGTAAGCATCATTCTCCATTTAAACATCCCAGCTGTTGGCTCACAGGCCACGGGCCATCAGGCAGGCCGAGCTGGGCCTTCGTGTAAGGTAAATGGCATGGGAAGAGCCTCTCTCTCTAAGACCAACCAGGGCCCCAGATGGAGTTAGACAGCTTTATACACAATTAGACTGTGAAGGCTCACAGCCTCTTATGAACAAAGGGCAGGCTCCCACCAGGGAGATGCCATTATAGAGGGCAGGTCGAGGGAATTGCAATTTCCATGCTGTGAGAGCAGTGTTTGTTCATTTTTACCATCTATTGTAGTCATTCTCAAACTTTAGCTTTCAGACGTCCCCTGGAGGGATTTGAAAACACAGAGTAGGTCTAGTGGGATCAGAGAATTTGCATAACCAACTGTTCCCTAGGTGGGGACCACAGGTTCAAGCACCGCACTTTGAGATGCTTAGGTCTCTAGGAAACAATTCTATATAAAATGTATTTTTTTCACTTATAATTACAAATACCCTCTGCAGACCCAGCCCAATATAGAAATCGTTGTGAAGTGCTATCTTTGTTGGAAAAAAGAGGGATGAAGTTTCACAACCACAGCCAATCGACTAACTAGCAAGAATTTCTTGAGCGCCACCATGTGCAAAACTAGGTCTGAAGCTCTGTAAAGATTTTTATCCAAGAAAATAATTAAAGATATAGACAAATAAACTAAGGAAATGCTCACTGAAGCTTTTTTAAAATGAAAAGGTAGAAATCTAAATGGTCAACAAATATAAATGTACATTCCTAATAGGTATATTACATTTTCTCTCTCTCTCTCTCCCACTCACACGCACACACACCCAGACATTATCTTTAGTGTTTCTCTAGCTTGGTGGTTCCCAAAATGCCTGGAGACATTTTTAGTTGTCGCAGCTTGGGAGAGGGTGTGTTACTGGCATCTAGTGGGCAGAGGCCAGGGATGCTACTAAATACCCCACAATGCAAAGGACAGCCCTCACAACACAGAATCACCCAGTTCAAAGAATCAAAGTGTTGATCACGAGAAACCCTGATCTAGTTTCATTTGCCAGGGACTCCAGTAGAGCCATATTAACTGTAATGACTGCCGTTTCATGGAATTGGCCCCCAGTTGTGTAGTGAAGGACCTTAGTCTTCTCAGAGTCTCATGCTGTCATTTCTATGTCTCAGGGGCTGTCTCAAGGGAATCCCTTTGGGAGTCACGTAGGTTTTCTCCCGTGGCTCCTGCCCATGCTGGGGAAGCTCCGAGAGAAGTGCCTTTGGAACAGTGACTCACCCTGCACAGCTGCTCATGCCCTCCAGACCCTGCTGATGGAGCCCAGTATCCTGCCCTCCGTTGCTGCAGGGCTGGCTAATTCTGTCCTCATGTTGCCAATATGCTACAGCTCTGTGGAGTCAAGTTGCCCGGAAACCAAAGCAGTGCTCTTGGTGAGTCTCGCAGAAGACCCAGTGAGAAAAGTTCCTTTAGCTTCTGCCACTCTGTAGTCACTCTCCATAGACACCAATACACGTCTGTGGGGTCTGACCAGAAGAACGAGCACTGGGAAAAGGCTGTATATCCTGGGCACCTGAGCCAACCGCTTTTCTCCTATCAACAAAAATCTGCGAGCAAATATGTTCGAATCCGTATATACACGCTAAGAGTAAATACTATGGGTTTGGAGAAATGTGTAATTATTCCAATGGACATTCTACAGCAGCCTAAAGAGCCCCTCCCCACTAGCCTCTTGTGCCAGGCTTATTTCCATTTCTTTGTCTTTGCTTATCCTCAGTAGAAGGTCTGCCCACCTCCTTTATGCCTACCTAAATCTTACTATCTTTCAAGGCCTATTTCTCATCGCTTCCAGGAAGCTTTCGAGATCATCTAGAATGCTTGTGGCTACAATAATGGAGTTTTTAAAACAATTGGTGGTCTTATTATCTCATGGAAAAAAAGAAGTCTTAAGGTAGAGTTCCAGAGTTGAGCAATTAAACAGTTCAGTGACTTCTCTCCAGTTCTCTTGGTGTTTGTCTCATAGTCACAAAATAGCTGCCACAGCATCTTATCATCACGAAAATATCCAAGGGCAGGAAGTAAAGGGTTGATTCCCTGCCTCTCCCCTACTGGGAATATAACAAGCAATTTGATTAGGAGCCTTTTTCTCTTTTTGTCAGAAAGGAAATTTTGTCCCACAAGTCCTCAACGGGTATACCATTGTATTTCATTTGCTAGAACTAAGCCAATCTTTTGAATTACTGTGATCAGCTGTCATTCCTTGGGCCTGGAGGAGGGGCCCACCTTACCTTACTTAGCACATTGCTGCTCATAAAAAGAAAAGCACCAGTGCTTTGGGAGTGCACAGGAGGACACTGGGTGGGTCCACTGGAATGCAGAGTAGGACCATACCATTTGAATGTTTTGCAAGGTTAATCTCAGAATAAATTTCAATTTATTGGTGATAAGAAATAATCAAGAAAGACACAGGTTTAAGGCCACCAAACTCTCCTTGCTCTTTTTCCATCATTCACCATGCAAAAAACTCGGTGAAAGGTGCCATAATAGAGTATTTTGGTTAGAGTTATCACACTTAGGTTTGAGTCCCAATACTGGCACTAATGATTGACCTTGGGTAAGTCACTTACTCTCCCTGAGCCTCAGTTTCTCATTCTAGTAGTATATTATTCTCAGATACAGAAAATGGCACCTTGGGAAATGGAAGCTGAAATCAAAAGTGTCCCTCAAGGGCTGTCCCCGCTCACTTGTTCACCCTTCCCCAATCTTCCTCAGCATGGGAAGCTGTCCTGAACCATGGTCATGTCTACTTAGGCTGAGACCCAACAGCAGAAGCTGGAGACTCAACACTTGGAACTCAAACACTGAACAGAGCAATGATAAGGAACACACAAGAGTAGAAACATTTGGAATTTCTAAGCCACCAAACCCAAGAAAGGGGTTCTATTCATGACATTGGAATCTTTTAAAATAGACTTTATTTTTAGAGTAGTTTTAGGTTCACAACAAAACTGAGAGGAAGGTAGAGAGATTTCCCATATATCCCCTGCCCCCTCCCCAGCATGAATAGCCCCCCCCCATAATCAATCTCTCTCACCAGAATGGTACATTTGTTACCAAGTATGAGCCACCATTGACACATTATAACGCCCCAAAGTCCATATTTTACCTTACCATTCAGCCTTGGTGTTGTACATTCCGTGGGCTTGGACAAGTGTATAAGTTACAAATATCCGTCGTTGTTCTATTACGCAAAGTGTTCTCACTGCCTTCAAAATCCTCTGCGCTCCAGTGATTGATCCCTCCTTCCTCCTCCCCACCACTGGCGAACACTGATCTTTCTATTTTCTTTTATTTAGGTTTGACTTTTTCAGAAAGTCACATATTTAGAATGAATCATACAGTATATAGTCTTTTTAGATTAGATTCTTTCACTCAGTAATATGCGTTTACATTTCTTTGTGTCTTTTCATGGCTTGATAGCTCTTTTTATTAGTGAGAACACTTAGGATTTATTCTTAACAACTTTCATATATAACACAGCAGTGGTAACTATAGTTTTAGGTTGTACATTATATCCTTAATATTTATCTTTAACTGGAAGTTTGTACTTCTTACCACTTTCCTCCAACTCTCCCTCCCCCAACAACACTCCCATCTCCAGAAATCACAACCACAAATCTGATCTCTTTTTCTATGAGTTCAATGGGTTTTTAGATTATTTACTTAGTTTCCACAGTAAGTGAGATCACACAGTATTTGTCTTTCTCAGCCTGGCTTATTTTACTTAGCATAATGCCCTCAAGCTCCATCCATGTAGTCTCAGATGATAGGATTTCTTTCTCTCTCATGAGTGAACATTATTCCAGTGTGTGTGTGTGTGTGTGCGCATTACAACTTCTTTATCCATTCATTCATCAATGAACACGTAAGTTGTTTCCACGTATTGGCTATTGTAAATAATATTGCTATGACCATGAAGGTGAAGATTCAAGTTGTTGGTCTTATTTCCTTTGTATATATTCCCCGAAGTGAAATTGCTGGGTCATATGGTAGTTGTACTTCTAGTTTTTTGAGGATCCTCCGCACTATTTGCACAATGGCTGTACTAGTTACAGCCCCACCAACAGTGCACAGGGGTCCCTTTGCACATCCTTGCCAATACTTATTTCTTGTCTTTCTGATAATAGCCACTCTAACAGGTATGACATGATATCTCACTGTGGTTTTTATTTGCATTTCCCTGATAATTAGTAATGTTGAACATCTTTTCATGTACTTGTAGGCCATTCATTTTTCTTCTTTGGAAAACTGTCTGTTCATGTCCTTTGCTGTTTTTTAATTGGATTGTTTGTTTTTTGCTGTTGAGTTGTATGAGTTAATTATATATTTCGGATGTTAACTCCTTATCAGATATATAGTTTGCAAATATTTTTCCCATTTCATAGCATGATTTTTCACTTCATTGATTGTTTCTCTTGCTATACAGAAGCTTTTTAGTTTAATATAATCCAACTTGGTTTTTTTTATTTTGTTGCTTGTACTTTAGGTGTCATACCGAAAATTAATCATTGCCCAGACCATGTAAAGAAGTTTTTACTTTTCCTTCTGGGAGTTTCATGGTTTCTGGTGTTACAATTAAGTCTTTAATCCATTTCAAGTCAATTTTTGTCAATGACATAAAATAGGGGTCTAGTTTCCTTCTTTCACATGTGAATATCCAATATTCCTAGTACCTTTTATCTTCTTCCTTGTCTAGGTTGTTGGTACATAATTGTTCATTGTCTCTTGTAATCCTTTGTATTTATGTGGTATCGGTTGCAATGTCTCCTTATTCATTTATAGTTTTGTTGATTTGAGTCCTCTCTGTTTTTGCCCCCTTGGTTAGTCTAGCTGCAGGTTTGGCAGTGTTATTTATATTTCAAAAGAATCAACTCTTAGTTTGGTTAATCTTTTCTATTTTTTTATTTTTATTTCATTTATTTCTGTTCTATTCTTTATTATTTCCTTTCTTATACTCACTTTGGGCTCAGTTTGTTTTTTATTTTCTAGTTCCTTAGACATAGAATTAGTTTGTTTATTTGGGATCTTTCTTGCTTCTTCATGTAGGCATTTATTGCTGTGAACTTTTAGAACTGCTTTTGTTCTATCCCATCAGTTTCAGTATGTTCTGTTTCCAGTTTTATTAGTCTCAAGATGTTCTTTACTTCCCTTTTAATAATTTATTTTTTGATCCTTGGTTGTTCAGGAGAGTGTTAAATTTCCCAGTTTAGAGAATTTTCTAGTTTTCATCTTCTTAAGTTTTATACCATTGTAGCCAGAGAAGATTCTTGGTATGATTTCAATCTTCTTGAATTTTCTATGACCTGTTTTGTGTCCTACCATATGGCTTATCCTAGAAAATATTCTATGTGTACTTGAAGAATGTGTATTTTGCTCTTGTTGAACAGAATGTTATTTATGTTTAATCTATTTGATGCATGGTGCTATTCATAATTGTTTCCATAGAAATTCTCTGTCTAAATCATTCATTATTGAGAGTGGTATATTAAAGTCCCCTAGTATTATTATATTGCTGTTTATTTCTCTTTTTAGTTCTCAGTTTTTGCTTTATATATTTAAGCTCTCTGATTTGAGTACATATTTACAATTGTTATAGCCTCTTGATGAATTTACCTCATTATCATTCTATAATGGCCTCTATGTCTTTATTTTTTTAACACTTTTAGTTGAAAATCTATTTTGCTTGAAATAAGTATAGCTACCCCTGATTTTTATAGGTTATCATTTGCTTAACATATCTTTTTCCATCCCTTTACTTTCTGTTTATGTGTGTCTTTAAGGCTAAAATAAGACCACATATTGTTGTTGTTGTTGTTGTTTTTATCCATTCAGCCATTCTGTCTTTCGAATGGAAAATTTAACCTATTTACATTTAAAGTAATTATTGATAGCTAAGAACTTAACTATTGCCACATTGTTCATTGTTTTCTGGCTGTTTAGTAGATCTATTGCTCCTTATTTCTTACCCTGCTCTCTTTTGTCATGTTTGATGTGCTATTCTGTCAGTATGCTTTGATTTCTTTATCATGTTCATTTGTATAATTATTGTACTATAGGTTTTTCCTTTGTGATTACCATGAGCCTTAAATAAAATATCTTAAAATTATTACACTCTAGCTTAAATGAATAACAACATTAAGAGAATTCCAAAGACATTTTATTACATCTCCCCATCACAATTTAGGTTATTGATATTATAATTTTCATATTTTTACATTGTGTAACTCATACTAATAACATTCTCATTATGGAATTTTTTCCAAGTTAATTTTTTTAACTTTTAAAGCAGAGTTGTAAATGAATATTTAACCACCATTACCATATTACAGAATCTGGTTTGACTACATTTTTACCATTACCAGTAAGTTTTACACAAGGTACCCTCTTACGTTTTTATGACATTAATTAGTGTATTGTTACTTCCACTCAAAAAATTTCCTTTAGTATTTCTCTGACGGCCAAACTTCCTCAGCTTTTTCTGTTTAGCAAAATCTTAGCCTTCCTTTATTTCTTAACTACAGCTTCACTGGGTATAGAATTTTTGGTTGACAGTTTTTTTTCTTTAAATATTTTGAATATATGTTCCCATTTTATCCTGGCTTGAAATTTTCTGTTGATAAATCCACTAACGGCATTATGTTGGTTCCCTTGTATTTTACTTTTCTCTCTTCCTTCTGCTTTAAAATTTTTTTCTTTGATTTCAGGCAATTTAATTATAATATGTTTCATCGTAGCCCAATTCAGGTTCAACCTGTCTGGTGTCCTTTGGACCTCGTGGATCTGGATGTGCATTCTTTCTCCAGGTTTGGGGAGTTTGCAGAAATTATTGCTTTAAATATACTTTTAGTCACTTTCTCTTTCTCATCTCCTTCTAGATTTCCTATAATGCAAATATTGACTGTTTTCATTCTGCCCATTAGGTCCCATAGACTTTCTTCACTGTTTTTAATTCTTTTTTTCTCTTCGCTCCTCTTATTAGATCATTTCTAATGTTCTGTATTCCAGGTCACTGATTTTCTCATTTGCATAGTCTAGTCCACTTTTGAAGCTATTACATTTTTTAGTTCAGTCACTATATTTTTTAAATCTAGGACTTGTTTTGATGGTTTTTATTACTTTGCTGAATTTCTTAATTTGTTCATGCACTGTTTTCCTAATTTTGTTTAGTTGTCAATTTGTGTGTTTTTGTAGTTAACTTCTTTAAGAGAATTATTCTGAATTCTTTCTCTGATGAGCCATGGATCTCTATTTATCTAGAGTCAGTCATTGGAGATCCTATAGTTTCCCTTTTGTGGTGTCAAGCTTACCTGATTTTTTTGTGCATGAGAGATCCTCAATTTATTACTCTGCATCTGTGCTAAGTAAGTGAGATCCTTTTCCAGACTTTACAGGCTTGCTTTGGCAGCGACAGTTATTCACTGGTCAGCTCAGTTTGGGTTGCTGAACATGTCTGCTAGTAATGTTCTAGGACTATTAGGGTTTATTTTGGCATAAGGCAACTAACGCTTTGAGCTCTGTGGTCAGGGATGGGGGTGTGTGCTACTGACTGAGTACAGTTGGATAGACTGCTGACTTTGTTCCCTGCCCACGTGAGGCTATAGGAAGAAGGGCTCTGTAATTGCCTGGATTCTCTGGCCAAGCTTACTAAATGAATGTGACTAGGTATTATACTCAGCAATAGGTGGCACTATGAATTAGCTTGCCTGTCCTGCCTGAACAGCAGGACAAGACCCAGGGGCTGTGTATATTATTGTTTGGGGACTGGAATCAGGCAAGAGTATGCACTGAGTCCCCTGGTCAGGTGAGCCTACTGGTTTTGCTCTGTAGATGGGGAAGGCCACAGGCTGTGCTCTCTGTTCAAGTGTCACTGTAAGTATGGCTGTACAGTTTTCCACGTGCTCTGGACAGGTTTCCTGGTTGGGTGGTCCGAAGGCTATATTCAGCAGTAAGTGAGGCTATGACTTAGTTTCTCTATCTGGACACAGCAGGAGTAGCAGCTAAAGCTATTAAGAGTCTTTTTGGTCTTAACTCAAGCCAACCCATACCCTATGCTCCCTGGATAAACAGGACCACTGTTTATTTTGCTCTTCAAAATATCAGCTCTGCCTGTTCACCTCTGGGCTTGAGAATTGCTGCTCGGTTCACAGCTCCCAGGTATTCTTTCTAGTCCTTCTGGTTAGATGGGGTTGGGAGCCAGGCTCCTCAGCTGGTGGGGTTGTGACCCAGCACCCTTCCTGGGTAGGATGGAGAGGGGCCACTCCAAGCTACTTCCAATTTTTTCTGAACAGGCTTTGCAGCCAGGAGGGTCTAGGAGCTACTCTCTGCCAGAGGCAAAGCTACAGGTGAATTCCCCTGCCCTGCTGTAGCAGGGGAACCCTCCACACCTTGAATGGCTTTGCTCCCAGGCCAGTCAGTCCTTTCCACACCTCTCATGGTGAGCATTGCTGGGTTATGAAGCTTCCAGGTTTTCTCACCAATCCTTCTGTTCAGATAGGGCCAAGAGTCAATCTCCAAAGCAGGGTCTGTGACTCAGCCCTCCTACCTGGGCATAGGTAAATCAGTCCCTAGGGCCAGCAAAGACCTTTATACGAAAACCTGAATTAGGCAGCCCTACACTGCACTGAGTTCCCTGGTCACAGTGCACCACCAGTTTGGCTCCGCAGACGAACAAAGCTGCTGGCTGTGGTTACTACTTGGGTACAATCCCCGTCCACCAAGATCCAAGTGCTGACTGTTTCAAGCCCCTCCCCTCTTCTCCGCCACAGTCAGATTACCAGTGGTTGAGCCCTACAGACTCCCCTGCAATCTCTGTGGGACAAATCCGAGTAGGGGTTCCCACAAAGCTACCTACCCACAGCACTGTGGGGGTCGGATGTCCCTTTGGGTTTTTTTTTTCTCACTGGAGGAACCATAGCCTCAGGAAAGGCAATTCTGCATGGTGTTATGCCAGCATGGGGGACGGGCAAATAAGTCAGCGTGTAGCCACTTCCCTTACCCTTCTAATGTAGTCTGTCTTGGTCTCTGTGGTGCAGGGGGTGCTTCGGCCTCACCCCCATGTTTTGTGACTCTCTCAGTGGTGTCTTATACATGAATAGTTGTCAGTTCTTACGGAGGGAGAGATGTCAGAAATGACCAACGTTGGTGTCTTGGTTATGTCACACTCCAGCTTGTTTCCTTTTAGCACTGAATAATATCCCACTGTCTGAATGTACCACAGTTCATCTGCACTTTGTTAAAGCTGTTATGTGATTGATTCAAACTGGTCTATATGCCTTCGTCCAACCTGCAGCTGCTCTGCCACTGTGATATAGTCAAATCGTTGTCATCATTACTGTCACCATTGCTCACATTTGCTTGTGGCCTTCTATAGGCCAGACCTTCTGCTGAGAGCTTTGCCCACCTTTGTGTTACATGATCCTCACAACAGTTCTTTGGTTGGATTCTGTTATTTCACTTTTACAGATGAAGAAACAGGCTTAGAGGTGGAAACAGGGCGCTGAAGGTCACACACCTGAAGCGGACTTGGCTAGAACCACAGCAAATGTTATTTGGCCTCAAAAGGAGTCTATCTTGTTCATTTTTCCATTCACATAACATATTGCTGAGTCTCTGCCACAGTAGCTACTTATGAAGTAATTTTGGAATAGACAGACACAACTATATTGTCCTGGATAAACTGTCGTTCTAATGGAATTAAAGGGTCAGTGGTTCTCAAGATGTGAATTGGAAGAGGAGTCTCTTTTGCATGTACTATACTCTCTGGGAGATGTATGCTTTGCAGTGCTTCAGAACCATTTCATAGGTGGAAAAAACTGAGGCCAACTGAAGCTACTTGCCAGAGATGAGAGTTAGGAAAAGAACTTAGACCTCCTGGTTTCCAGCGCCAAACCTCTCCTCAGGACAATGAAAGTCCTCATTCCTAAGTGTGTTGTTTAGCATATCTGATATCTAATATACTACAGAATGATCTTCAACTGCCAGCTAGTTCCCCAAATGCTCCCACTTACGTTTCATTTTTATTCTAAGTGCCATCCCCCTTTTAGTGTGAGGCTATTCTCACTAATTCTTATTGGTTTCATTATTTGGTCTTTGACACACATGTCAAATCAAATATCAGAACAAATGTGCACAGAGCAATTGTAACAGATGGGTCATGCTGTGAAATGACACTGAGCTGCAGCAGAGCACACTTTTCGCCCAATTTAAGAAAATAGATTCTGCATTTGGAAAAAACATAATTGGATCTCGGGTGTCTTCCATCCTTCCACTTTCTGCCTTAGTTTAGCCGCCTCCAGGGCCTCCTCCACTATGGCTGGGTATGAAGCGACAGTGATTAAGCAGCAGCAGAGGAGAAAGAAATGCTGGTTATTTACACTTGTCTGCCTTTATTTTCTATCCTCTCCTATTTGCCCATCAAGTGCCCTTTAACTCAATTTATGTGGGCAAATATTTGCTGAACTCTTACTATCCCACAGTCATTATTTTAGATACCATCCTAGGTACCAATGAGGTAATAGAAAAAAGAATGAAAGCTGGTGTGTATCTTCTGACTGTATGACCAGGCAGCATTTGACTACGTGAAAGAGGTATGCAGAGCTACAGAAATTCAAAGGAGGAATAAGACACTTCTACTTGGGCATTCAAGAAAGCTGCATGGGCCTTGGACAGGTTTTGCAGTTGGTTGGAGCATTTTCTTATACACCAAAGGGGTGTGGGTATGATTCCTGGTCAGGACACATACCTGCGTTGCAGGTTCAATCCCCGGTTGGGGTGTGTGTGAGAAGCAACCAATCAATGTTTCTCTCTCACACTGATCTCTCTCTCTCTCTCTCTCTCTCTCTCTCTTCAATAAACATATCCTCAGGTAAGGATTTAAGAAAAAGAAAGCTGCATGGTCGAGCTGCCACTTGAACTGGGCCTGCAGAGATGGACAAGATTTCTACAAGAGAGTACCAGGGAGGGCATCCCAGGCTAAGGGAGCAAGTAAAGCAAACTGATGAACATGGAGAATGTACTTAAGGAAGGTCAAACAGTTTAATTAAGCTGGACAGACAGTGTGTCATGAGTCTTGGATGATGAGGCTGGAAATGGAGTGTGGATCACCTTGAAAACTGTGATGAGGGCCTTGGACTGTGATTGGGGGAGCTAGGGAGTGTTGAGATGGGGACAATATTCTGTGTCTTCTCATATTTCTAGGTAGGATGACATCTAGGGAAGAAGTGTTAATGAATGTTCTTTTCCATTGCCCATCTCTCCCTACGGCTCCTCCAAACAAAAGGGAAAGTTGCAACTCTAACTGGCAGATCCTCTAGCGTTCATCCAATTTGATTTTCATGGTAGGCCGGTGTTGAGCTTTGCGGACAGAATCCAGGCTTCAGTCTGCCTCCTGCCATTTCTGGTCTCCCTGCCCAGTGGCCGCTCTTTCCGCTTCCTCTTCCCACTTCCTGTGTCTATGTGATAAGTACCCGGGGCCTGACCCCTAGGAATGCAGTACGGGTATGCAATCACGTGGTATTTTAACACCTACCCAGACAGAGGCTCCATTTAACTTTAGAGAACGCATATTCTTCCCCTTAACCTCATTCTTTATATCTGTGGATAAACAGCTCTCAAATCCGTCACTAGAATTCCCACCTCTATTGACTATTGACTTCATTTGCAGGTGGGCCCTATTCCCATGATAATGTCTGCAGCAGGAGGAGAAGCCCATCATCAGGTATGTTCTGCCCTTCCAGCAGAAGGCCCTCTATTCTCTTAACCTTCACAGCGTTCTCAGGGTACTTTACTGTTAGTTATGCAGTTCAAACATTCTGCCTGATCCCTCTCCTTCCTTTGTTTCTCCACAAGTTCTTTTTAAAATCTGTATACATTACTCTGAATCTACCCACTCCACCCATGAATTTCGTCTTACTAACCCTGGTACATTTCCCCTTCCAACTCTGAATTGTCAGTCTGACCAATACACCCTTCTCGATAGCCCCCCACCTATCTTCTTAAATATCTTAACTTTCTCCAACAAGGGCCTTTCATGATATCTTTCCTATCTATTCTTACTGTCTTTTTTTCTCTTCTACTACATTGAATAAAGAATATAATATTAATAGGAGAATTATGAAGATTCTGTTATTATAATCCCACCCTCTAAACTGTTTAAAATATTAAGTGAGCAAATCCCTTCTTCCAAATGGCGACATCTTTTATACATCTTCTGGTACATCGAAAGCTATAGCTTTGGCTTCAGGAGCTTGGATCTATTTTTTTTATCCCACTGTTCTGAACAATGAACATACTGCCATTGCTCAGAGTGTTTTTAATTGTTGGGTCATCTGTTTTAAACTTAAATTTCTTGACTTTTGGCTACCTGGGGGCTGAAAGGCAAGCTTTCTTGTTTTCATTTCATTTTAGTGCCTTCCAGAGTGTTGAGAGAAGATGGGAAACATATCACCCTACACCTGGGACCTTGCCTTGATTTCCGGCTTGAGCAGCCCTAACATCTGCTTGCATTCTTCCAGTGGTCAAGGAGCCAGGCACCTCCCGCCGTCATCTCTCCTGCTACTGACTGCAGGTCCCGCTGGGTCAGCTGGTCCTAGTCCTTCTGTCTGTCTTGAGTATGTCACGATAGTCTCTTGTTCATGACCACACTTCATACTATCTGCTTGAGGTGTGCGTGCCACCCTTGAGGTATGAGACACCAAGGAGCTCTCTTGACACCTATGCATGTGTTTCACAGAAGCTTGTGGAGTTTGTGCTCAGGGGAACATAAATCTAACCAACAGTATGAAAATGAGCTCTTTTCTCTTTCTCTGCCCCTTATCTCCAAAGGCTGGTTCAGAGAGGCAGGAGATCCATAAGGTTTTCTTTAAGACCTTGCAGTCATCATTCACAAAACTTCCATCAGCTTTGCCTTCCTGCATTCTCTGACTCAGTTACCCTTTTATCTTCACTCCTTCTTGCCTGCGAATGCACCCCCAGTAAAGCATTAGAGAAGGAGAAAAGGTTTTCCCTCTATTTCCCAGGGGACTCAAGCCAAGAAAGAAACCACAATAACCACTATAGATTTAACCTCTCTTCTACTTGTAATTTTACATCATTCTTACTTAACCACCAATATATTGATATGACTGTCTTCATGCTACATCCCCAATGATCCTTCTCTTTTTTTTTTTTAGTTTAAGTTCCTTTATTTTAAAAAATGTTTGATTACTGTTTACATTCAATATTATTTTGTATTAGTTTCAGATGTACAGCATAGTGGTTAGATAACCATGCACTTTACAAAGTGTTCCCCCTGATATTTTCAGTACCCAACTGGCATCACACACAGTTATTACAATATTATTGACTATATTCCCTGTACTGTACATTAACAGCTCCATGACTATTTTGTAACTACCAGTCTGCACTTCTCAATCCCTTCATCTTTTTCACCCAGTCCCTCAACCCCTCTCCCCTCTGGCAACCATCAGTCTGTTCTCTGTAACCGTGAGTCTGTTTCTGTTTTGTTTGTTCATTTATGTATTCTTTAGGTTCCACATATAAGTGAGATCATGTGGTATTTGTCTTTCTCTGACTCACTTATTTCACTTAGCCTAATAGCCTCTAGGTTCATCCATGCCATTGCATATAGTAAGGTTTCATTCTTTTTTATGGCCATTTAATATTCATGTTTCTTATCTTTTTCTCTTCTTTTTTAAAAAAAATTTATTTTATTTTTAGACAGAGGGGGAGGGAGTGAAAAAGAGGAAAGAAACATCAATGTGTGGTTGCTATTTGCACGCCCCCTACTGGAGGCCTGGCCTGCAACCCAGGCATGTGCCCCGACTGGAAATCAAACCAGCGACCCTTTGGTTCACAGGTCAGCGCTCAATCCACTGAACCACGCCAGCCAGGGCTTTTTCTCTTCTTCTTAAAGAAGACACTCTTTACATTTCTTGTAATACTGGTTTGGTAGTGATGAAATTCTTTAGCTTTTTCTTGTCTGGGAAACTCTTTATCTTTCCTTTGATTCTGAATGATAGCTTTTCATCACTTTGAATATTTTGTTCTAATCCTTTCAGGTCTGCAAAGTTTCTATTGAGAAATCGGTTGCCAGTTTTATGGGAGCTCCCTTTTAGGTAATTAACTGCTTTTCTCTTGCTGCTTCTAAGATTCTTTGTTTTTAACTTTTAATTGTGATGTATCTTGGTGTGGGCCTCTTTGGGTTCATCTTGCTTTGGACTCTCTGTCCATAGACTTATATGTTTATTCCCTTCACCAGGGTAGGGAAGTTTTTCATCATCATTTTTTTCAAATAGGTTTTCAATTCCTTGCTCTGTCTCGTCTCCTTTCAGCACCCCCGTGATCGAACATTGGTGCATTTGAAGTTGTCTCAGAAGCTCCTTGCACCACCTAATTTTTTTGGATTTCATTTTCTTTTTACTGTTTTGATTGGGTGTTTTCTGCTTTCTTATATTCCTAACCACTGGTTTGATTCTCTGCTTCATCTACTCTACTGTTGATTCTCTGTAATTTATTCTTTATTTCAGCTAACGTATCCTTCATTTCTGACTGTTTTTTTTTTTATGGTTTCCATATCCTTTTTTTATACTATTGAAATTATCACTAAGTTCCTCGAGCATCTTTATAACCATTGTTTTGAACTCTATCTGGTATTTTGCTTGTCTCCATTCATTTAGCTCTTTTTTGGAGATGCTTCCCGTTCTTTCATTTGGAACCTGTTTCTTTGTCTCCTCATTTTGGCTGCTTCTCTGTGTTTGTTCCTATGTATTAGGTAGAGTTGCTACATCTCCTGTACTTGGTTGAGTGGCCTTATGTAGTAGGTGTCCTGTAGGACTCCGTGGTGCAGTCTCCCAGGTCACCCAAGCTGGGCGCTAAAGGTGTGCCCCCTGTGTAGATCGTGTGTACTGTCCTATGGTAGTTGAGCCTTGATTGCCGTTGGCTTCAGTGGGAGGCATTGACCCCCTGGGGTATCAGCTTCGAGGGCCAGCTGCAACTATAGAGAAGGAGCTGCAGTGCAGATGCCTATCCTATGGAACATGACTTGCTTCAGTGGGGCTTTAATGCCCACTGAGCCTACTCTTTGAGTGTGTCACTTGTGAAGGAGGTAGGGTTGTAACCTGGCATGATCTGAAGCTATTCACTGTTTGTACTGACACTGGAGATACAAGGTCAACCGCCCCCTATACCATGCCTGGGGACACTTGGCACCAGCTACAAAGTGACCTGCATATGGCTGCTAATTGTATTGGGCTTGGATGTGCCCAGAGGAGGCCAAGCTGGAAACTAAGGACAGCTGCCACTAGTGCCAGACCTGGGGTCACTTTGCAAGAGGTATGGGGTATGCAGGGGCTAGATGCTGCATCTTTGAGGGATTTTAGAAAAGTCCGAGACGTGAGGCAAGAGAGGCCATTTGTACGGGAAAACCACTGGAAAAGACTTGGGTGGGCTTGCAAGCTGGGTGGAGTAGGGTCTCAGGGAATCACCAGGGTGGGGCTATAGTGTTAACCAGGTTAATGGAGACTCAGCTATGGTGCCCACCTGCTGACTCTGTGGCTCTGTGTGGAGAGGACTCAATAAAGAAACAATGGCCCCTGTCAGCATTTGTGTCTGGGAGAAAACTGTCCCTCCAGCTCTTTCCCTGATGTCAAACAATTTAGTTCCTCCCAATGTGTCTGTAGTGCCTTTCAAGCTGCTGCCCCCATGCTAGAGCTCAGAGGGAGTAAGTCCAAGTAAGTCTTTGCCTGGGCCCTTTAAGAGGAGCCGCCTGGGAGTCCAGAAGCCCCTGTCTCACTCAGCCACAATCACCACTGGTTTTTACAGCTGGAAGTTATGAGGACTCTCTTCCTGGCACTGGAACTGCAAGCTATGACCCCTCACTCCTCAGGGGGGACCTCCACAGCTGAGAAATACCTCCCGATTTTTAACTGCCACTTGTGAGAGTGAGACCAGCCCTTTCAGTGTCTCTGCCCCTCCTATGAGTCTCAACATGGCTTCTTCATAACCTTAGTTATAGGACTTCTGTTCAGCTAGATTTCAGGAGATTCTGAATGATAGTTTTCATGTAGTTTAGTTGTAATTTTGATGTGGTTGTGGGAGGCTCCAAGGACCTCATTTACCTATGCCATCATCTTGACTGGAACGCCTAATGACCCTCTTTTTAAGACTACTCTAATTTACCCTCAGGTAGGAGCTTAAATGAAGGAACCTGCTCCATGTATCTCCAGGTCTAACCCGGAGGCTTCCCTGCTGCAACTACAGCTAAGCCCATCCTGTCCTTGAGTGACCCGAGAGCCTTGCTCAGGGTCACCACTCCAGCTCCCAGGAGAGCGGTAAGAGGGGCTTCACTTCCCTGATGTAATCCAGTGACAACCTCACATTTCCGATAAATATGTCAGAATTGGGCCCTGACTTGACTGAAACCCCCACATCTCTCTATAAAAGTGTTTGGTTCCAAACATCTTTGGTTTATGTCCAGTGTGAGTTCTGAAAGCTCTTTCAACTTCTGTCCTGGATGGTGTTCCCACAATATTTTAACTCAGACTGCTAAAGATGTACGTTACCAGGCTCTTACACTAATAAAAAGCAATTTGGATCACCATGTTTGGTTACAAAAAACACAATAAGGCCCAAACACACACTCAATTGTCCTGTGGAAAAAAGGATACCCGGGAGTGGAGGAGGGGCAAAAATGGCGCTCTCAAGAGATGAAGCCCAACCTGAATCTCTTCTTCGGCAAGATCATGACCTCGAGTTACAGGTTTAATTGCCTGAGAGCACCCTGCCCATGCTGGTATCAGCCAAAGTATGTGAAAAGCAATTTAATAGATCGTCCTGATTATGACTTCTTTCATTAAGCACTAACAGTAAGATAGAATCTGTAGTAAGTATTCTATATATATTATATAATGTAATGATGACCATCAATCTTCCACAAAGGGCCAATGCCTCTTATGGGGATAGAGCAGGTACCGGATTCCTTGGTACCAAAAGCTTATGAAAGTTAGGCTGAAATTTTTTTGCTAGAAAGGACAACAGCTAATGCCTGTTAGTCCACCATTGGCTTTTCCCTTTGGATTAAGTCAATATTTCTGGACAAGATACCTAGAGCCACTTTGAGAATTAAAATTAAAAGTATTTCTTGGCCATTCATACCTAAGCAGGATTTTTTTTTTTCCCATCTCTTCCCCAAATGCATATTTGACCTAAAAGGAAAACTAATTTGTTGGGGAAGGGAACACATGTTGGGGGAGCCTGTGAAAGTGTGTCTAGGAGGAGAAACTGGAAGCTCCTAGAAGACTGAAGAAAAACTGAGTGCAGAGCCTGTCAGGGGTTAAGGATTTATTCTAGTTTATTATACAGATAACACTGTTTTTCTCCTATGACTAAGCATGCAAAGAGGCTTAATTACAACATGAAAGACTTAAGTGGGATATGAGGAAGAGCTGCCTCCTAATAGTTGCTACGAGGTGAGCTGTTGGAGGGAGGGTGAGCTTTTTGCTCACTGATATTAATGCACTAGAAGCAAATATCCCAGTCTTTATGAGCTTCGAGTTTATCTTTCCCATTTCCACACGTATGTCCTATTTCCTTTTGGGTCTTTGCCTGCATTTTTTGTTCTACAGAAATAATACAAACAACAGAAATCGCTGACGGTCTTACAGATTATAGCTTTAGGAGGAGTCCCAATTTTAATTCCTTTGGAGGATGCACTGCCAAGAGATATCTCAAGCAAATGCCACTGTGCCCATTAACCACATGGGAAGGCTGTTCAGCCTCTTTCCACTGCCTCCGACCCTAGCGTCACAATCGTAGTGAGTTCTACACCAGCCAAGCCAATAAATCTATCTTCCACTCTGTTGCTGTTGGTGAGCGATACCTGGAATTGTTGCAGTGCTTTCTGGGATGTGAACGTCTTATCCCATGTGTTCAGGTGTTGGCAACACAGCAAAGCACTGGGTTATTCTGACATGCTCCCAAGATTCACTGTCCCCCTTGCCAACAACTAAACAAGAGAGAGACCTGTCTCTTGCTTTAGTACAATCAGGTGTTGGTTTAAGAATTCTTCGACGTGGGTACATGGAGAATGGAGGCTGCCCACAGAAGGCCTACGAACATCTGGGCTACACACACACACACACACACACACACCCCATGTACTCACAGGAGGTACTCAGTCAAGATTTTTGAATAAATAAATGCAGAGAATCGAGATCAATAATGGAATGAGAAGACTCAAAGGGGAGCAAAATTCGAAAAATAACTTAAAAAACTCCTGAGTGAACCATGAGAACTCTCTGCGATTGGCTCTCCTTCTGTCCTTCTCTGGCCTCTCTCTCCAAAGCTGTTCCAGAACTGGTTCTGAGGGTTTATTCTCAAACATCAGGACACTCAGGAGATGCCACATCAGAATTTCTCCCCTCCTGGACATTCTGTGCTGACCATCCAAGGGTCAGGCAGTAAGGCTCGAGGGGCAGTGCAGAGGAGACAGGCTGCTGAAAAGGGCCCGCATGGCTGTGTCCTAGGACAACGCAATAAACACTGTCTTACCTTCCTTAGGATTAACTGGAGCTCTGACTCAGGAACCAGATTGCCTGGGGTTGAATCCTGGCTCTGTCACCCAGGGTCTGTGTGACCTTGGGCAAGTTATTTCACCTCTCTGGTCCTGTTTCCTCATCTGTAAAACGGAGGTCGCAAATATACTATCCTCTTACGGGTATCGTCAGTATTAAACGTGTTAGTATCTGCGAAGCTCTCAGAAAGAGAGAGGCAGCCCTGACCGGCTACCTGGGAGCTGGCCAGGCATGTGCAGCCAGGCTCCGGTGTTCTCCTGTTGAACACAAACAAGTCTGCACATCGGTACCAGGCAAGGCCACTATGTGACTGTGACATATCAAGACAAAAACAAGACCATTCTATAATCATGTCGGAACACACAAAATCTGAACGTTGTCCAAACCTCAAAACTTCAAACACCCCACCCCCTGCTCTCCTACGAGTGACTGGTTGTGGTTTCTTTACACATAACAGCTTTATCCTACATCCTTCTAGATAAGAAGTGTTAAGCATTCAGAATTACCCCTAGTTCCTGAGTGGATCCAACCCAGAGCAAAACCTCACTTCCTTTAAATTCATCCCCTGAATTTCTAACACCAACCTAAACACAAGAAGGCTTTTCTAACCCCAGTCCCCGAGGCATCCTCATGGCTCCCCGTGGTGTGTGTTCTCTCTCCCTGCAGTGGGGAGCAAGCCCAAGTTGTCAGCTAGAGGGGCGTTCCTGGCAGGCTCTGGCTGGAGGGCATCAGCACCTCATGTGGAAAGTTGACTTCAGAAGAGGCAAGGAACCCTGTATGTCATATTATAAAGCATGTCATTTCTAGGCAAACAGCTTCAGTAATTGTTTTTCCCCAACAGTTTTTGAAGTGTTGCCCCAGAGAGATCACTGAACTAGGGCAGGAGGGAAGAGGAAAGGATCACTTGCTGGGCACCTGCTAATCGAAAGACATTGGCTGAGATTCGTAACCCACATTGTCTTACTTAGCCCTCAGGATAACCTTGGGCGGTAGACGGTTGTTAACTACATTTTACAGATGCGGAGGCTGAGTGTCAGAGAAGCCAAATAACTTGTGCAAAGCAACGAAGAGCTGATAAGAGGGCTAAGTCCACTCATCAATATTTAGTGCACAGTAAAGCTAAATTCCATCAGATGTCCAGCAGAAATCAGACACACAGCAGTATGTTTGCAATTACTTTCCTAGCGATGCTGAGGCGGGAATTATTCAGATACATGAGACATGCTCCCCACCCCAAAGGAGCAGTGGGGATGGAGAGGGAGGTGGAAGTAAGATGGTGGAGACCCGGCTGATTCCCTTCCTTCGTCCTCCTTCCTGTGATAATTACAAGCTTTTCTTGGTTGGTTGAAAACAGTGCGTGTTAGAACCAGAGCCTTCACATTGTTTTCCATGTCGCGGTTTCTTTAGGTTCTGCAGCAATTAGAGAAAGCAGAGCATGGGAGTCCCCCAAGAGGGCTCAAGTGCCAGGAGAACACATTTCCATATTTACCCGCCATGTAACTCCCGGGTCAAGGGCTTTCAACACACAGTCCAGAGGAGGTGCAGCTGCTTCTCAGCTGTGCACACTCAGCTATGACCCTTGCCTGTACAAGAGGCTCTCGTCAACACTTCTCGGCATTGCGGGAAGCAGGCAGGCTGCACACAATCCCGCCCTCCTGTCTGTTCCCAGAGACAGAAAGATGTTCTATTTCCAAGTCATTTTCCAATCTTCTCACCACAGCTCGCCTTTAAAAACAAATCAGCAACTTGTGACCAACTTACCCCAGATCTTTTGCAGATTGGCCTAGTGGGGAAGAGTTTAGCTTCTAGAGCCAAAAAGTTTAGTCTGAACCCCAGCTGAACCCCCTAACTATATGACCTTGGGCAAATCAGATAACATGACTCTGCATCAGTTTTACCATCTGTAAGAAGGGTTGGCAATAGTGCTTCTCTATAATGGAAGGTATTTTGTTTTCCCAACAATAACTTATTTTACCTTCCCCCAATAACAGCACCTCTTTTTCCATTTGGGAGCTACTTTTACCCTACTCGTCCATGTGGCTCTTTGGGCTGTATCACTACTAGGCTTCATGGGTGGGTGTGTAATCCCAGGCTGGCTAATCAGAGTCAAAGACTGGATCAGGGACCATCACGGAATCCAACGTAAACCAATATGTCTACTTCAGGACTTGTGCTGGAATATTGTGAAAGACATCTTCATTCTGTAAGCTATAAGTTTGGAGCTCCTAGTGGCCATCTTGGGGAGAGCTGATGAATAAAGCGAAGAAAAAGAAAGGCAAAACTGAGAGCTGGAGAAAAATAGATTCCTAAGAACATTGCATAAAGGGATCTAGCCATCCCTGGAGCCTCCCCTTGTGTTTTCAGTTATATGAGCCAATGTAGTCCCCTTTCTTGAACACGATTGAGATGAGTTTCTGTCAGTTGCAACCTAGGAAGTGCTGACTGATACACTATTTCTTATGGTTATTGTGAAGAGTAAGTGAAATAATCTACATAAAGTACTTAGCACAGTGCACACATGGCACATGGCAAGAGCTCCATAAATAGCTGCCAGCCCATTTTCAGGTCTGGATGAGGATAAAGCATGCTGGGAGAGATTGACTGCCCTTTGGTAAATACAAGTACACATGCACCATTCTGTTCTCCTGAGTTGCTTCTGACCTCTGCAGCTCTTGGAATTTAACTAGGTGCTATTCCCCCAAATGCCCTGCCACCTCGTCATGTTGACTATTTCATCCGACCTTTCTGCCCCCCTGACACACATCATGCCAAATCCAGGACATCTTAGAACATACACTGTGGGGCAGTTAGAGAATTCAGGAAGCATCTCTGGGCGAGGGTTTTAACCTTCATTTGATTATGAAAGCCCCACTTGCTTCCTGCCTGACACTCTAAGCAAAAGGAAACAATTTCCGTCTCCTTTGACCTGTTCTGTCTTAGTCCCACATCCCTTTCCCCCCTCCCCCCCATACTCTCACCTCTAATTTTGTTCCTAAGGCCCCATTTGATGGGGGGTATGAGGCTGCTTATAGGAAATGAACTGAATTTTAGCTAAAAGATCACCAAAGATGCAGGCAGATGATCCAAGAAGGGAGGAGAGTAAACCTGCAGACTCCTTGGCAAAGGCAAGCAGAGAGAGCACGAGAGTTGAATGACAGTCACTGGCCAGACTGCATGCACCTTAAGTATGTCATTTACTGCACACGCACATACCAGGGCCCAGCCAAAGCGGGAGGCTAGAGAAAAATGATTCTTTTATGATTCTAGCTCCCCTAAAACTCTCCACAAAAACAATACTGATAAAGTTATATGCTGAATAGGCTGTTTATTAAATGGAGCCCAGTCTGTGGGCCAAGTGTGGCTCAGAGGGAGCTCTGTGTCTTGCCAAGGGGGGCGGTGGGCCAAAGGAAGCATTCTCCCCATCACTATTCCAGTGAGACGCATCACTGTTCCACTGAGGAGATCTATGTCTAATCCCCCAAATCGGGCCACCTCTCCTCATTCATCTTGCTGAACAGCTTAATGTGACAGCCACAAAAATGGAAAGGAAGTTGGACTGGCCAAGTGTTTCTGAGCCTTCATAAGAAGCTGGATGAAACTTAGAGGCAGGAACAGCTGCCTAATTTGCGGGCCCAGTGCAAAATGAAAATGTGGGGTCTCTTTTTCAAAATTATGACTGTCAAGCCCTGGCTGGTGTGGCTCAGTGGATTGAGTGCCGGCCTGCAAACCAAAGGGTCACAGATTCGATTCCCAGTCAAGGCACATGCCTGGGTTGCAGGCCATGTCCCAGTAGGGGGTGCACAAGAGGCAACCACACACTGATATTTCTCCCCCTCTCTTTCTCCCTCCCTTCCCCTCTCTCTCTAAAAAGAGGGAAAAAAGGAAAAGAAAAGAGAATTTCAAGATGACAATAGCAGAGCATTAAACCAAGCACAGGGTCTGTCTAGACATGGGACCCCCTGTGGCTGCCCTGGTCACACGTCCATGAAGAATCAAGGGATCCAGCCAGGCAGGCAGGACCAAAGGAGGCGCAGTGGTAGAGCTTCCCATCTCCACATCCTGTGTTTGTATGTTAGGGAACATACCTGTCTGAGCCCAAAGAGGGGGATTTAACGGTGGACTTCAGATACATGACAGTCCAGGAAGAGATATGTTTTAGGCCCCAGAGAAGGTGGGCTCCCAGACCCACGATGGAAGCTGCCTTTTCGGTGTCTGCGGCTGCGAAGGCCCCCTTTCTCCTGTAGGTCACTACTAACAGCTCCCCTTCGTCAGGAAGAGATTTGTTGGTTTGCAGAAAGGAGGGAAAGAGGATGGCTATGGTAGAATATGGCAAATAATTACTTCTGTGATGAATTTAAGAACATGGAGGTTAAGATGTTAGCATACAGAAGGAACTTTAGTAGCACAGACTTCAATTCTAAAGCGGGGTCGGCGGGGGGGCTGCAGTGTCGGGTGGAGAAGAGGCAATCTCAACGGCCCAATGCTAATGATGTAATTTTATTCTTCCAAGTATTGTACGATGTCCAAGCTACGAATCTATTCTTTAGACCACTGCCTTATACAAATCCTTCGGGAATCCGTAACTGGTTTTAGGTGATCTTAAAACTGATATATAGATAGACAGTAGGTGTTTTTAAAGCCTGAGTGAGCTTAGAGTGTGTTTTCCTCAAGATTTCTCCATTCAGAGCTCTTATATGCCCTCTTTTACATTGCATTTTGAGGAATGAATTTGCCAGACCAATACAAGCTGCAATTCATCCCCTACCTAGAGTCTTAAACAGTATCTAAACAATGGGGTTTAGATGAATTTAGAATCACAGAAAAGTGTTAAATTGGAAATGAACATTTAACCATGGTCCGGCCCAACAGTTCCAAAGGCTGGGCTCCCAGCCCTGATGCAACAGAACCATCTGGGAAGCTGTTGGGAAACACAGATTTCCTGAACCTTCCCCCAGAAATTTTTTAGTCATTAGGGTGAAGCTGAGGAATTTGTACTTCTATAAGGAATTTCTATTTTTATTTCTATAATTTCTCCTCCAAATGACTGAAATGCTATTAAAATGTATTGATTTTAATAAAAATTAAAAATAAATGTAGGGGCAAAAGCACCACAAGCCAAAAAACCAAGGACAAAGTTGAAACTAAGCTCTGTAACACATAGGCAGGCCTGGGCTGAGAGCCAGGACTGAGGGCATCATCATATGAGACTCACCAGCCTGGCACAGGCACCCTGTACCCACAGGCCCACACAACCAGGCAGAACTGTACCCTCATGGGACGGGCATTTATTTATAAAGGAAGACTTTGTGCCCAGTCTTTGGCAAGGGCTCATCTTCAAACTCCCACGGTATCTCCCCTGTTCCTTCCATCATGGGGATAGTGGTGTTCCTTGTCGGTCCTCTCCCTCACCCAGCTAACTGGGAGAAATTCTGGAAGGCCCAAGCAGCCCTTGGAAAAGAAGCCTCTCCACAGAGCCTTGTCATCTCAGGAGTCCCTGTTTTGGGTTGAAGCAGTTCCCCCTGAGTGGCTGGCAGACCCGAAAGCAGAACACATCCAAGAACACAGACACAAACCCAGACCTTTCATTCTTTTGTGGTCCTGTAGGCCTTGCTGTAGCATGTTACCCCAATTTCTCTTTCCATTTTTGCTATTTTATTTGGTTTCTTTCCCTGCTGTGTGAACAGTTGGTCCTTCCACTCCCCAAGCAGCTTGTAGTTGGTCTGTTACCATCACTCCCTATGGTTGCTCTGTGCAGCTCCAGCAGGCGCGTTGGTTTGGACACCGCTTCACAGAGCTGTCACCTCATTCCTCTAGGCTGCCGGCCCAAGCAGCCATTGTTTGGGATTTGGCTTTCCTTTCAGACAAAAATGTATCTTTGTATTTCCTGCTGTCAGTATTGGGATGATTCCTCTGCTTTAGCAGAATGTTAAAATCAATCTCCAAGTGCATCCTAAAGAGGTAAAGTTCTCACATCTGCTAATAAAGACTGACTCGGAACAATGTAGCCCGGATTATCCTTGCAAGGGGGGAAACGGCAACGGGCCTGCATCCAAAGTGCTGTAATGGTACATGCGCGCCCTGCTTGCCACTTCCTGGGGATCCTACAAACCACCATCTTGACAACATCAAAGGAAATAGTTTCCATTTCTATGCATGCCAGATCCTAGAGGTACTGCCACACAAAATAAAGTCTCCTCCAAATGACTGAAAATGCTATTTCCTCTCAGCTGTGGGAAAGCCTAAATAAATGGGACAGCGTGAGATGGAGAAACCAGCAGAGTGAGAATTTGATACATTAAACACACAGGAAGCTGCAGTAGTAGCCACAGGGCTGGCAAAAGAACAGAAATCAAAAGAAAGCCACATTTACATTGGGCACACATGGGAGGCACATTTCCATGTTTCTCTAGGAGATTGATACAACTTACTGCATCTTAAAGGCACTTGAAAAGCACATTCAAGTTCTTTCTAGGCTGGTACTTCTAATAAAACATACAGATGACAATCATTCCATGTACATATATATTTTTAATACATTTTTAAGCTTTATATCAGCCATTTTCAACTGGTGCGCCACAAGAATTTTTAAAACATGCCACACCTGACTATTTAGCCAGGGGCACTGACCTTTTTCCCTTAGACTGTCAAATAAACAAGCGGCAACAGCCAACGCAACAATAGCCTTCCGGTGTGAAGGAATCAAAATGATACCTATGTTTTTGTCGGAGCGGCAGAAATTATATGTTTTGGTATGCCACAGAATTTTAATAATTAGTTTGTGAGATGAAAAAGGTTGAAAACCTCTGCTTTATATGATGAAAAAATGTATCATTGCATGCTCCTCTCAGAGTGGTCTGTGGACAGGTGTGAATCCGTGACCTGTTTGTCCCTGGTCTGCCGTAAGCACAGAAAGTAAGAGCAATCACTTAGAAGCTTCTATACGATTTCACACACCACAGCATTTTCACTGTACTTTACAAGTGTATTAGTCTGAAACAAATAGGAAAAAACTAGCCTTGTATCCCAGTTTGAGGAGGACAGGCATATTTGTATCACCTAGGTTTTATTGTTTTAAACAAATGGACAGAAATATAGAACTGTGAATGACAATAGTGTGACCAGAAAGTAATGGACCCACTTTTCCTATTTAAATATTTTAAAAAGTTTCTATTTATACTAGTCATATAAAGATACATGGGAGATAAATATTATCCTTATTCCTATGATACTCTTTTCTAATGCAATTCTATGTTCTCTGATATTTTTTAATTATATTCTATTGATTACGCTATTACAGTTGTCCCAATTTCTCCTGCTTTGCCCCCTCCACCGAGCACCCCCCCCACCCCCTCAGGCAGTCCCCAAGCCATTGTCCATGTCCATGGGACATCTGTGTAAGTTCTTTGGCTACTCTATTTCTTATACTATATTTTACATCCCCATGGCTATTCTGTAACTACCTATTGGTACTTTTTAATCCCCTCACCTCTTCATACATTCCCCCTTACCCCCCTTCTATCTGGTACATCAAGTTCTTTAAAGACGTCTTTACTATATTGGAGTGTCTGATTTAAAGTACATTACATGACAGATAAAGCTATAATTTTCCTTACAGCCACCTCTCCTCACATATTTCTGATGGAAACATTTAAGGTAGTTCTATATTTTTAAAAGTTTTGAATATATAAAGTATCGCAATGGAATCTCCCGTTCTCATTTAGGAATGTAATTCGGATTTGTGAAACAGATGGTAGCATAACTTTTCATTGTGGGCCTTTTTCAACTCACTGGGAGAATTGAAAACTTAATTTGGCTGTTATTAACATCAGTTTAAAATGCTGGCAAAGAGTGAGAAAAAATAGGAAGTGTCACCCACCCACACCACCAAACTTAAAAAGCTGGAAATCTTTATTCATAGTGACTTTGTATTAGATTGTGTCAGCACTTTGGATAAATAGTCAATTATGCTTCAGTGAAAATTTTGTTTGAACATTAATTGTTTTTTAGACATTTTGCTAAACTTTTTTACTGTCTAGTTCCCACAGCCTCTGTACTAGGGATTAAGAAATACTAAACACAGTGAGGTCAGAGTCATTTGTTTTCTCTGGCCTTGAAAAAAAAAGGCCACACACCAAATTATTGAGCTACTCTTCTCTTCCTCATGCAAACGCATCCAAACATTCTATTATGAGGCTGAAACATTTCAATTACTGTAATTTTTTCCTAAAGGTTCTGGTTCCCACACTGAAATCTTGCCTCCAAAGTTAGATTCAAAATCCAGTTCTCCAGATCTGTTCCAAAACACATTCACAGTCTAAGGCTTGAGAAAGAGAACCTCGAAACTGAGTCAAGGTATTTTAAAGAGCAACAAAAATGAGAAATCCCTTAATGAAGTGTTTTTGAAGTGTCCTGGCAACGTCTGTAGGGATGGTCAAATATTATCTAACTCAGTTAACTTTTTAAAGTGGAAAACAATTAAACTTAGCACAAATATAGGAAAGTGGCTCCTTCCAAGAGAAAATAAAAGCTCATTATACACACACAAAGAAAACTGGTGTTATATTCCAAGGAATGAAAGTGGGAGAAATTAGGCAAAATCAGGGGGTAGGATTGAAATGACTTTAGGGGGAAATAATGGCACCTGGAAGTGGTGAACACTCCCTGGGAACATGACAATTAGACACAAAATACATGACTGTTAGAATCAGCTACTCACCCTCTCCGCCGTGGAGAACCTGGCTATCAATACTCTGGTGAGAGATATTTAAAAGAATCACAATAAAAAGCAATCAGCTCCAGTACAGATTTGTGTACAAAGTGTGAGGCCCTTGACTTCTGCCTTCAGGGAAGTGTTCTATCAGTCTGGGAGCAGGTCCCTGGGATGGGAATTCACAGCTCTCCTCGTGACTGCCACTGTGGCACAGCACATGGGCTCTCCTTGTAATGCAGAAGTCAGGTGGATACAGTAAAGATCCCTGATGAGCGGAGGAACACAATGCAGTGAAAGGAACACCTGGTTAGAAATAATAGTAGCTGCTGTTGATTCAGGGCTCATTGTGTGCCATGGGCCAGGTGGGAAAATTCACCCATGGCTTCTAATGACCCTTTCTACCATCCTGGGAGGTGGGCGTTATTCCCATTTTATAAATGAGGACTCTGAGGCACAAATAATTCTTCCGAAGTCTAAACCCAAGATGCATGTTTGTCAAAATACAAAGTCTTGCCTCTTCAGCTCTCAGCCACATTACCTGAAAGTTACCTGAAAGGCTATTTAAGGTGAAGAAAGGTGATTAATGTGGAGCAGGATTGCAGGATAAACCAGAATCATGGCCTCTGGTGGTGACTGGAATTATGTAATATTGAATAAACATCAGTTTATTATAAAAATTAGGTTAAATGCACTTTAACATATTTGATTACATGCAATTAATAAGCCCTCAAGACAGGACAGATTCTGAGCTAATTTAATAATGTATACTAGGATTTATACACACAAAGGAATGAAGTTCCCTTAGAAACAGTCATCTAAGGAGACTCCATTTATTTAATTGTTGAGCGTCTTTTTTGGGGGGGAGTCTACTTTTGGAATAAACTTCCAAGTATTACCACATTCTTTTCTCCCCAGTTTTATTGAGATATAACCGACATACATCACTGTATAAACTTAAGGGGTACAGCATAATGGTTTAACAGACATATATTGTGAAATGATTATGCAATAAGTTTAGTTAGCATCCATCATCTCATACAGATTCGATTAAAAGCCAAAAAACATTCGTGTGTGAGAGAACTCAGGATTTACTCCCTTAAGAACCTTCACATATATCAGACAGCAGTGGCAACTGCAGTCATCATGCTGCCCGTGACGCCCCTAGTCCTCACTTATTAATGGAAGTTTGTACATTTTAACCACTGTCTCCAGTTCCCACTCCCTCCACAGCCCCTCCCCCAACTCCACCACTGGTAAACACAGATCTGATCTCTTTTTCTATGAGTTAGGTTTTGTTTTGGTTTTTCTTAATTAGATTTCACATATAACTGTGATTATACAGTATTTGTCTTTGACTTATTTTACTTAATATAATACTGTCAAGGTCCGTCCATGTTGTTACAAATGACAGGATTTCCTCATTGTTTATGGCTGAATCATATTCCATTGCATGTATGTACCCGAACTTAAATTTGAATTTTTTTTCAATGCAGTCGACGTACAATATTATATTAGTTTTAGGTGTATGACATATTGATGTCATTTATGAGACTTATGAAGTGACCACTCCAAAAAGTCTAGCACCCATGTGACACCACATATCGTTATTGCAGTATTATTGGCTATATTCCTTCCCTATGCTGTACTTGACACCCCCCATGACTATTTTTATGACTGGCAATTTGTATTTCTCAATCTCTTCACCTTTTTCACCCATTCCCCAACCCCATTCCATCTGGCAACAATTCGTTCTCTGTATCTACGAATTTGTTTTTGTTTTGTTCATTCGCTTATTTTGTTCTTTTTAATTCCACATATACGTGAAATAATATGATATTTACCTTTCTCTGTCTGACTTATTTCACTTAGCGTAATACCAGCCGGTTTGTCCATGTCGTTGCAAATGGTAAGATTTCATTCTTTTTTATGGTTGGGTGGTGCTCTGTCAAGGAAGTGCAGTGCTTCTTCCTTATTCATTTTTCTATTGATGGGCATTCGGGCTGCTTCCATATCTTGGTCATTACAAATAATGTTGCAATGAACGTAGGGATGCATTTATCTTTTCAAATTAGTGTTTTGGATTTCTTCAGATAAATACCCATAAGTTAAATCGCTGGGTCACATGGCAGCTCTATTTTTAATTTTTTGAGGAGCCTCCATACTATTTTCCACAGCAGCTGCATCAATTTAGGGTCTTGTTGTTTGTTGATTAATTGTTGATGGCCATTCTGACAGGTGAGGTGTAATATCTTGTCATGAATTTAATTTGCATTTCCCTGCTGATTAGTGATGTTGGCCATCTTCTCATATGTCTGTATGTCTTCTTGGGAGAGATGTCTATTTGGGTCTTCTGCCCATTTTAATTGGGGTCTTTTGGGGGAGCTTTTTTTGGTGTTAAGTTGTATCAATTCTTTATAAATTTTGGATATTAACCCCTTATCAAATTATCATTGGTAAATATGTTCTCCATTCCATGGGTTGTCTTTTCATTTTGTTGGTTTCCTTTGCTTGTGCAAAAACTCTAGCTTGATGTAGTCTCATTTGTCTATTTTTTCATTTGCTTCCCTTACCCAAGGAGACATATCAAAAAAGATATTACTAACAGCAACATCAAAGAGTTTACTGTTTTCTCCTAGGAGTTTTACAGTTTGGGACTTCACATTTGTCTCTAATCCATTTTGAGTTTATTTTTGTATATGGTGTAAGAAAATGATCCAGTTTCATTCTTTTGCATGTATCTGTCCAATTTTCCCAGCACTGTTTATTGAAGAAAATGTCTTTACCTGATTCTATATTTTTGCCTCCTTTGTCACAGATTAATTGGTCATATGGGTGTGATTTTATTTCTGTGTTCTCTATATTGTCCCGTTGGGCTATATGTCTGTTTTTATGCCAGTACTGTGCTGTTTTATTTTAAGCCTTACATTGCATTTTGATATCAGGTAGTGTGATACCTCCAACTTTGTTTTGTCCAACTCAAGATTGGCTATTCAGTGTCTTTTGCGGTTCCATATAAGTTTTAGGATTATTCTAGCTCTGTGAAAAATGTCATTGGTGTTTAGAGAGGGACTGCAGTGAATCTATAAATCGCTTTAGGTAGTATTGACATTTTAACAATGTTAATTCCTCCTATCCATGACCACAATATATTCTTCTGTTTATTTCTTTCTTCAATGTCTTATAATTTTCCCAGTGTAGGTCTTTTACCTCTTTGGTTAAATTTATCTGTAAGTGTTTTTGATGCATTTTTAAATGGGATTGTTTTCTTAATTTCTCTTTCTGATATTTTGTTATTGGTGTATAAAAATGCAACCAACTTTTGAATGTTAATTTTGTATCTTGCTATTTAACTGAATTCATTACTTCTAATAGTTACTGTCAGATTTTTTACAGTTCTTTATAGTACCATTTCACTTGCAAATGACAGTTTGCTTACTTCTTTCTTTCCAATTTAGATGCATTTTATTTCTTTTTTTAAAAAATCTGATTCTTGTGGCTAGGTCCTCCAATACTATGCTAAGTAAAAGTGGTGAAAGTGGACATCCTTGTCTTGTTTCTAATCTTAAAGAAAAAACCCGGGCCCGTGTGGCTCAGGTGGTTGGAGTATCATCCAGTAACCAAAAGGTTGCAGATTTGATTCCCAGTCAGGCCACGTACCTAAGCTGAGGGTTTGAAGCCTGGTCCGGGAGCATAAGATCCCCAGTCTGAGTATGTATGGCCACTAACTGATACGTCTTTCTTGCAGCAATGTTTTTCTCTCTCCCTTCCTCTCTCTCTAAAAGCAATGAAAAAAATGTCCTCAGGTGAGGATTCAAAAATGCAAGGGCTTTTAGCTTTTCACTACTGAGTATGGTGTTAGCTGTGGGTTTATCATATATGGCCTTTATTATGTTGAGGTTTATTTCCTCTCTCCACACTTTGCTGAGAGTTTTATCATACATGGATGTTGGATTTTGTCCAATACTTTTTATATATCTATATGAACATGCGATTTTTCTTTCATTTTGTTTATGTGGTGTATCACATTAATTGACTTGTGGATATTGTGCGTTTGTGCATAAATCCAACTTGATCATGGTGTATAATTCCTTTAGTGTATTGCTACATTCAATTTGCTAATATTTAGTTGAGGATTTTTAACTTATTAGAATGATAATGTTAATAAAGTTAGATAAGTTTCAGATGTACAATTCTATAATACATCATCTGTATATTGTATTGTGTGTTCACCAAACAAGTCAAGTGTCCTGCCATCACTATTTGTTCCCTCCTTTACCCTCTTCTACCTCCCCCTACACTCCTTTCCCTCTGGTAATCACTATACTGTTGTCTGTTTGTGAGAGGGTTTTTTTCTTTTTTTGGTTTTGTTTTGTTTTTGCTTAATCCCTTCACTTTTTTCACCCAGGTCCCCCAATCCCCTTACCTCTGGTAGCTGTCAGTCTGTTCTCTGTATCTATGAGTCTGTTTCCATTTTGTTTGTCAGTTTATTTTGTTCATTAGATTCCACATATAAGTGAGATCATATGGGAATTGTCTTTCCCTGATGGCTTATTTCACTTAGCACAACACTTCCAGGTCTACCCATGCTGTAACAAAACACAAGATTTCCTTCTTTTTTTATGGCCAAGTATTATCCCATTGTAAATATATCACAGCTTTTTTATCCACTCACCTACTGATGGGCACTTGGGCTGCTTCCAAATCATGGTTATTGTAAATCATGGTGCAATGAACATAGAGGTGCATATATTCTTTTGAATTAGTGTTTTGGGTTTCTTTAGATATATTCCCAAAAACGGAAGCACTGGGCCATAATGCAATTCCATTTTTAATTTTTTGAGGTAACTCCATACCATCTTTTGATTAGAGCATTTAAGTCATTTACATTTAAAGTGATTTTTGATAGGTAAATATTTATTGCCATTTCATTCTTCTAACTATGCTCCTGTTTTTCTTCTTTTTCTTCTTAAAGAAGACCCTTTAACATTTCTTGTTAATGAACTCCGCTAGTTTTTTCTTGTCCGGGAAACTCTTTAGTTCTCTTTCAATATTAAATGATAGCCCTGATGGGTAAAGTAGTCTTGGTTGTAGGTTCTTGCTTTTCATCACTTTGACTATTTCATTCCAATCCTTTCAGACCTGAAACGTTTCTGTTAAGAAATCAGCTGAAAGTCCTATGGGAGCTCCCTTGTAGGTAACTAACCTTCTCTTGCTGCTTTTAAGATTCTCTCTTTGTCTTTAACCTTTGCCATTTTAATATGATGTGATCTTGATGTGGGCCTCCTCTCTCTGCACTTCCTGGACTTGTATCTCTCTTTCCTTCACCAGGTAAGGGAACTTTTCAGACATTATTTCTTCAAATAGGTTCTCAATCCCTTGATCTCTCTCTTCTTCTGGTACCCCTATGATGCCAATGTCGGTACACTTGATGTTGTCCTAGGTACCCCTTAAACTGTCCTCATTTTTATAATTCTTTTTTGTTGTTGTTCTGATGAGGTGCTGCCCACTACCCTGTCTTCCAGATTGCTGATTCACTCCTCTGCTTCATCTAATCAGCTGTTGATTCCCTCTAATGTATTCTTCATTTCAGTTATTGTATTCTCCATTTCTGAGTGGTTCTTTTTTATGATTTCTGTCTCTTTGTTGAGGTTCTCACTGAGTTCATCTATTCTTCCCCTAAGTTCATTAAGCATTCTTATAACTGGTGTTTTGAACTCTGTATCTGGTAGATGGCTCATCTTCATTTCATTTAGTTCTTTTTCTGGAGTTTTGTCCTGGTCTTTCATTTGGGACCTGGTTCTTGTCTCCTCATTTTGGCTGAATCCCTGTGTTCATTCCTATATATTGAGTAGATCTACTCTGTCTCCCAGTCTTGCCAGATTGGCCTTATGTAGTAGTTGTCCTGTGATGTCCTATGATGCAGTCTCCCTTTCCACCTGAGCCAGGTGCTCTAGAAGTATCCATTGCGTGGATTGTGTGCCCCCTGTTGTAGTTGAGCCTTGAATGCTATAGCCTGTGAGACCTGGCCTTAACTACCACAGAGTTGTTGTGCAGGGACAGATCATGGAGCAGGAGTTGCTTTATTGAGGCTCTGGTGCCAGCCCAGGCCACCTTTCATGTGTATCATTTGTGGAGTTGTGTGGGTGGCACTCTGGTGTGGTCTGAAGCTGGCCATCAGGTGTGTTGGTTCTGGAACCTCATGGGAAGGACTCTGATGCAGGCTAAGGTCATCTTTTTGTGCCCATCTTTTGGCTACCTGGTGGGGTCTACAAAAATGATCTGAATTCGGTTGCCTCTTGTGCTGGGGTTGGAGGAGCTTGGGAAGGGCTATCCTGTGAACTGAGGCTGGCTGCTAGTAGTGCTGGGTTGGGACCCTTTGGTGAGCACCACAATGTGAACTGAGGCCAGCCACTTCTTGTGTTGGTGTTGTGGCTCCTTAGTTAAAGCTACATTTCAAGCCAACACTGGCCACACCTTATGCCAGTCTTGGGGGCACTTAATGGGAGTTACAGTGCAGATTGAGTTAGGTTGCTGCTTGTGCCAGGCTTGGGACCGCTGCTTGTTTGGTGTTTGTGAGCCTTTGAGATATTTTAGGAAAGTCCACAGGATGAGCCAAAGCAGGTAACTTGTGTTGAAAAGCCACTGGAAGCATCTTGGGCCAAGTGTGCCTATTGGGTGGGGTAGGGTCTCAGGGAATCACCAGGGCAAAGCTGATGATCTTAGCCGGGTTAATGGAGAGCTCAGATTTGGCACCTGCCTGCACCTGCCCCTGGAATGAGGGAGGGTTCAGCAAAGGGGCAATGATGCCTGCCAGCATTCTGTCTTTGCAGAGAACTACATGGATCCCACCCCCTCCAGCCCTTTCCCTAAAGCTAGTCAATTAAGTGCTCTCCATATATCCCTGGTGCTTTTCAAGCTGCTTTCCTGCACTGAGGCCCAGAGTGAATAAGATTCTGAGTGAGAGGTTCCATGTACAGCACTTCAGGAGGAATGCCTGGGACTCCAGAAGCCCTTTGTCTCACTTGGATGCAATCCCCACTGGTTTTCACAGCCTGATGTTATAGGGATTCCTCTTTCTGGCACTGGTGTTCCAAGCAAGGAAGCTGGGTGTGGGGCTGAGACCCCCATCACTCCTCAAGGGGGACCTCCACAGCCAAGGTAATCCTAATTCTTAGCTGCTACACTTTGGGTTCTGTGTCTTTACCCCTCCTATAAGTCTCATAGTGGCTTCTTTATGTCCTTAGTTACAGGACTTAATAGTCTTCAGATGGTTCTCAATGACTGTTCTAAATTTAGTTGTAATTTTGTTGGGGCTGCAGGAGGAAGTGAGCACAGCATTTTGCCTACTCAGCCATTTTGACCGGCTGGAAATTTACAACTTCCTTATTCATTTATCCACCGATGAACACTTTGGTTGTTTCCATGTCTTAACTATTATAAATAGTGCTGCTACAAACATGGGCTGCAAATGTCTTTTGGAGTTAGTGTTTTCATTTCCTTTGGATATATTCCCCGAAGTGGAATTGCTATATGATATGGTAGTTTTATTTTTAATTTTTTGAGGCCCTTCCAACTGTTTTTCATAGTGGCTATACCAGTTTACAATTCCACCAATAGAGTATAAGGTTTCCATTTTCTCCATATCCTCACCAAATTTTTTATCACTTGTCATTTTAATGATGGCAGGTGCAACAGGCAAGAGGTTATATCTCATCGTGATTTTAATTTCCATTTCCCTAATAACAAGTGATACTGAGCATCTTTTTACCATCTGTTGGCTATTCATATATCTTCTTTGGAAAAAATGGCTATTCAGATGGTTTGTCCCATTGTAATGGCAACATTTTTTTTTTTTTTTTTTTTTGCTATTGAGTTGTATGAGTTCTTTATATATTTTAGATATTAACCCTCACTCAGATATATGGTTTGCAAATATTTTCCCTTTGTTGATTATTTCTTTTGCTGTGCAGTAGCTTTTTAGTTTAAAGTAGTCCTACTTGTTTTAGTTATTTTTGTTACTTTTGAATTTTCAGAATCATATCCAAAAAAATCATTGCCAAGCATATCAAGGGACTTTTTTCCTGTTTCTCTCTAGGAGTTTCATAGCTTCAGGTCTTACATTTAAGTCTTTATTCCATTTTGAGTTCATTTTTTAGTGCTATATTATAGGGATCTAGTTTTATTATTTTATAAGTTAATATCCAATTTTCCCTGCACCATTTATTGAAGAGACTATCTTTTCTCCATTTATTCTTGGCTCTCCTGTCAAATATTTGTTGATCATATATGCCTAGGCTGGTTTCAGGGCTCTCAATTTTGTTCCACTAATCTATTTGTTTTTATGCCAGTACCATACTTTTTATTATTATAGCTTCATAACATAGCTAGGATCGTGAAGTGTGATGCCTCCCACTTTGTTCTTATTTCTTAGTATTGCTTTGGCTATTTGGGGTCTTTTGTGGTTCCATATAAATTTGAAGATTGTTCTACTACAAAAATAAACCACATTGGTAGCTGAATAAGGATCGCATTGAATCTACAGATGGCTTTCAGTAGTATTGATTTTTTAATAACTAACTCTTCCAATCCTTGAAAGTGGATACCTTTTCATTTGTTTCTTTGATTTCTTTCATCAGCGTCTTGTAGTTTTTAGAGTAAAGATCTTCCTTGGTTAAGTTTATGCTTAAGTATTTCATTATTTTTTATGCTACTGTAAATAGAGTTGTTTTCATTATTTCTTTTCCAGATAATTGCTTGGTAATGTATAGAAATGCTACTGATTTTAGTATGTTAATTTTGTTTTCTGCAACTTTACTGAATTCATTATTTTAACAGTTCCCATTGCTAGTCTTCAGAATTTTTAATACAATGAAATCATGTCATCTGCAAATAGAGACAATTTTACTTCTTTCTTTCTGATTCTCATGACCTTTAACTCTTTCTTACCAGATTGCTCTGGCTGGCAGTTATTTTTCCTCAATATTTTGAATACATCATCCCATTCTCTTCTGTCCTGAAGAGTTCATTGAGAAAGCCATCAACAGTCTTATGAGGGTTCCCTTGAATGCAATCTCTCTCTTCTGTTGCTGTTTTTAATATTATTTCTTTGTCCTTGACTTTTGATGGTTTAATTATGTGTCTTGGTGCAACCCTATTTGAGTTCAACCTCTATGGGGTTTTTTGGTCCTCTTTGACCTAGCTGTCTAGTTCCCCAGGCTTGGGAAATTTTCAGCCATTATTGCTTTAAACATACTGTCTTCTTTTTCTTCTTCTTCTGGAATTCCCACAATACAAATATTGTTTCTCGCCTTATCATCTTCCCAGTCACTGGCTCTTCTGCATGGTTGAATCTCCTTTTGAAATTCTCTATTAAATTCTTCAGTTCAGTTATTATATTTTTCACTTCAAGGATTTCAGTGTTTGTGCCCAATGGTTCCTATTCTCTTGTTGAACTTGTTTTGTTCATGAATTGTTTTCCTAATTTTGTTTAGGTGTCAGGCTGTATGTTCTTGTAGTTCACTCAAATTCTTTAAGAGAATTATTCTGAATTCTTGGCCTGAGAGTCCACAAAATCTCCACATCCTGAGGGTGTTACTAATGCTTTATCAGTTTCCTTTGGTGGTGTCATATTTACCTGATTTTTCATGATCCTTGATTCCTTATGTGGTATCCACGCATTTGAATAATTCGTCTACTATTCCAGAGTGTTCAGGTTCACTTTGGTAGAGACAGTCCTTAATACTCAACTCAGTTTGGGTTTCTGGGTGAATCTGCTGGTAATCTCTCTGGGAAGGTGGAGTCTGCTCTTAGGGTCTATTTTTGGATAAAGCAACTATTCAAGTTCTAATGTCAGGGGTAAGGGGTCACTGGCTGAGAACAGTGAGGCAGAACTGCTGGCTTGGTTCCCCGCCCAGATGAGGCTGTAGGAAGGCGTTTAACATTGCCTAGGTTCTCTAGTCAGACTTACTAAATGATCAGGACTGGGTATTATTCTCAGAAGCAGGCAGGGCTCTGAATTAGCTTGCCTACCTTGGCTGGGCAGTAGGATGAGACCCAGGATCTGCCTGGCGGGTTGTCTGGGGATCTAAATTGGTTGAGTGTACACTGAATATCCTGGTCAGGTGAGGCCACTGGTTTGGGCTCTGCAGCTGGGGAAAGCCACGGGCTGTGCTATCTATTCAAGTATCCCTGTAAGCATGGCTGTTGGAGGGCCTATGCGGCTTCTCATGTGATTGGATAAGGTAACCCAGTCGGGTGGGCTGAAGGCCATACTCGGCAATGATTGGGGCTATGAATCAGTTTTCTTGCCCAGTGCAGCAGAAGTTATCTCCAAGACCGAGGCTCATTATTTGGTACTTGACTCAAGCTGGCCCATGCCCCAAGTTCCTTGGCTGAACAGGGCCACTGGCTTTATTCTAGGGACAATCAATGCTTCCTGCCGATATCTTGTCTTGGCATTACTGGGTAATGAAGCAGCTCCCATGTTCCAGCCAGCCCTTCCTGCCAGACAGGACCTACGGCCATGTTCCTGCCTAGACAGAACTGGGAGTACCCACTTCAGCTAACACCCAAATTTTCCCAAATGTGCTTTTTGTCAGGACGGGGAAGGGAGCCATGTCTCTTCGGAAGGTGGAGCTATGACTCGCCCCTTCTGCCTGGGCATGGACAAACCAGGCTCCGGGGCCTGCAAAATTCATTTAAGGACCCAAATCAAGCAAATCTGCGTGCCACTGATTTCCCGGGTGAGACTATACCACCAGCTTGATTCTGCACTTGAGCAAAGCTGGTTAGTGCTTGGCTTCTGTGGGAGGAAGGTCTGTTTGCCAAGATCTAAGTGCCAGTGGTTGGAAGGCCTTCCTCCTATATTCAGCAGTTGGATTCCCAGTGGCTGAGCCCTGTAGAATCCTCTGTGATCTCCAGAAGTAAAACCAGTGTATACCAGCTCCCACGGTGACCCACAATGCTGGAAGTGCTGAGTGTCATCCTGGGCTCTCTTCCCACCGGTGGAACTGTAAGCTCAGTGGATACCCCTCTGCATGGTGCTGGACAGGCCTGGGAGAGGGGTGATGCAGTCAGCATGATGCCGTTCCTCTTACCTTTCTACTGCAGCTGTCTTGGTCTCTGTGGTGCAGGGAGTTACTTCAGCCTCACTCCCATGTTCTAGGACTCTCTCATTGGTGTTTTGCCCATGATGGCTCTTTGTTGTTCTTATGAGGGGGAACGGCGTCAGGAATAACCTATGTCACCATCTCTATTACTGACTGCATTCTTGGAATATCCTAAGTGGTAGAAATCTCATTCTTTCAAGGTAAACCTGATTTCTAAATACTGCAGTCATCTGGGGTCAAGTCTGTAAGTAATGGGTCATGTAGTTAGAGTATAATTATAAAACTGAGTCATAACTTTAGCCACGTACTCTTGAGAATGTGACTAAGCCTATGAAACCTAGAAAAAGGAGCTCTAGTAGGTGAGAGGAATACTTTGCATTTGAAAACACAGGCCTGTTGCTGAGAGATGTGTACTTTCAAGAGTTTTGTAAAAAACTGGGGTTTCTGAACAGCACTCGAGTTTTCTCAGGATGCTATACACACATGGGGGCTGTGCTGAAGGGTGGAGATGGTCGAACCTCTAATCCCTGTTCATCAGCCCACCTTTCTTCATTTCGAATGTAAGCTTAGTGAGGGCAAGGGTTTAATGTTCTGTTCACTGCTATTCCTACAACTCCTGATACTTACTAAGCCCTCATTAAATACTTATATAATGAATAAGTGAATGAGTGATCATTTAATATTGGGTTCCCAGGTAAGATTTTAGGTATTAAAAGAACTCTTGTGCTAGAAAGAATTTTTAAGAACTATTACCACAGATAATTCAAGTGGAGGTATTACTGGGTACATAATGGGTGGTTAGGTTTTCTTTGAGATTAAGACAAATCTCATCAGGATTAGTCATATGGTCTCAATTCTGTTTGAGAATGTGCTCAGACGGAATCTCAGGGTGAGCACTGTGGGCATTCGGTGTGACCGCACAGTGGTCAGCCTCTGAAATGGAGGTCTGGGTCAAGAAGCACAGCATCCCTTGAATAAGCAGCTCTTTTGCTGATGGATGAGGTTGTCAGAGTGGCCATACATTTGAGCCTTTGTAAAAGAAAGAACGAGAATAAAACCCGTTCCATAATATTACTCTCTTTGTGTGTACCTATGGGTGGCCGTGGAAACAATGATTGATTATTGGCCCTGGATTCACTGGCTAAATAAAGTGCCTGAGCTTCTCGGTGCAATGAGGACCGTCAATGCAAATGAACAGGATGAACAGTACATACTCAGTTCTACTGCGGAAACATCTTCCACTTCTGAAAATAGCCGCAATTAAAAAAAAAAAGGTTTTCTTAGAAAACAAAGACAGATATAGAATTTGTGTAAATATTTTTTTTTTCAAAAAAGGCATTTCATCTAGCAAGGGCAATACAAAGGGGTTATATAAATTTATTTTTCATATAACAATGATTAGTTTAGAAAAATTCCCATTTTCAATGTTTAATTTCATCTCTCATTTTTTAAAAAAAATTACTAAAAGGACAAAAACCCACACAAAAATACAATCTGCATCTGTTCTATATTTACAGATAATTGGTCACTATTAAGGCACAGATTGATTAAAAACTACCATTTATTCAAATAATCCAAATATTTTGTGCATCATATAACACTGACAACACCGTATACTCTAGTGTCATATTCCCTTCCTTGCCTCAAGAGAAAGTGAGAAAAGTAATTTCCAGTGTTTTTATTTACTTTTAAACACCCTATTTACTCTAGTTTAATTGGGACCGTTTTCCCTTTGGCGTAAAGCACTGTTCATAATACCTCGTTAACTTAATACTACAAATTCATTCCATCTTCCTGGTGTTGCGAATGCATGATAGAGGGCTGGGAAAAGAGCTCCAAATGATTTTTATTTGGGAAAGTCTTATTAAAGAAATGATAAATTTTAGAGAATTGAGTTGTTGAACAGGAAGCAGTTCTAGAATTCCTGTGCTGAATATGTAGCATGATATGTTCGTACAGCCACAAAACACTGGGAGCTCCACGTGACGATGCGTACCTGTGATGTGTGCATGTGATGTGCACAGGATGATTCCACTGTACTTGCAAAGGGAGCAATTTAGTTACATCCTTGAGCAGATACAGTTTAGTTTAGGAATGGACATCTGCTTAGCGCCACTAAAATTCATAATTTTACAATAGGCCCATTATCTATGCCTTCAAAGTAACCAATACAATTTTTTAAAGTGAATTTTTTTCTGTGTGCAAAATTTCTCTTCAATTCTTGTTCTTTCATGGTAAGACCTAGCCATGGGAAAATGACAGGCAAGTATTTCTGATTTGGCATTTGTACCCAAGTCCCCAGTTGTTATGTATGCTTATCTAATGCCTTCTGCTAAGAGCATGCAACAGTGGTTTATGTCCATGTAGAAAATCTTTAAGAATGAACATAAATAAGTCATTACAGTACAAGTAATTCACAACATTTCCTATGGGAAAGTTTTCCAACAAATTACTACACTTGGAGATAATATTGCTTTGAAGAAAGAGAGGCACTTAGTGATTTTCTTCATAAATTGAAAACCCTTCATAAATCCACAATAAGATGTCTGAAAAGACCTAGGAAACAATGTTGCCCGATTTCTTGAACTTTCACAGTATAAGATTTTAACAATGAGTCTAGCCACTTAGAAAATAGTCATTTTTTCCCCTACTTCAGAACTCTGCTCCCTTTATTAACTGTCACCCTAGAGACTTAAATAAAGCCTTTCTGTTCTCAGAAAACATCGGTCTGCTTCAAGCAGACATACATGGTTTTAGGGAAGTCCTCTGACCATGTGGAGCACAGCTAATGTGTACATGATAAGAACAGTCATCTATTTCTCTTCCTACTGGCAACAGTGCTGTCTTGTCAGATGATTATTTGTCTTTTTTAAATAAAGTGACAATCTAGGGCTCCAGTCATTGAATGCCGTCCATTCTCTACCATAAACCTCTAGTAGATATCAATTTAATCAATGTACTGTATGCTTATAACATCTAAAAATAAAAAGTTTGATATAAATAAGTGTCCTTTAGTGCCAGTATACTAAAAATAGCCCTTTGCCTTTAGACAACCATTAAAATCATTTTTAGCAATATAGGCAGCAGCTAAATATGATAACTGCAAAGGGTTAATATTGCAAAGTCCATTTGGTCTTTCTTTGCACCTATTACAGTGAACTAGGTTCATTGCTAATTGTTTCTAGGATGCTGACATAAATGAACAGAACTGGTCCAGAATATTCTGCACAAAAACTAATAATCCAGTACCATTTCAAATAAAAATGTAACACAGTCAGAAAAATGTGACTCAATCTGATCTGTACCATTACATCAGGTAACGTAAAAATGAGAGAAAGATAATTTCCACAGGACAAGAAATTAGAAAGTGTAAAGTGCTGAAAGACCTCAATACTTATCTTAAAGCAGTACCAGAAAATTCCACTTTGATTATTATTTTTTTAAATCCCCAAATACCAAAACAAAACAAGCAAACAATAACTTCAATGTTTTCTGGCATCCCAGATGTCTAATCATCCTTCATTTAGGTAAAAAAAAAAAAAAAAAAAATCAGTGCATATGTTATATAGGTCAATAAAAACAGGAAATAAAGCCCTACCCCCATATTGCAAATTCTGTCCAATTACCGTTTTTAAAAAAAGTAATCCGCATGTGGTGTTCTGTATGATGACATAAAAACATCTCTTTTCTTCCTTTTGGGCACAAAATTCAGGTGTGGATAAGATGCTTTGGTCCTGATACCAGACACCAGAGTGCTAAGGACGGGGTGCAGCGAAGGCCATTCACAGATCTCCTGTGTCCAACTTGACAAGAGAGTTGGCGGGTATGTGCCTGGGAAGTACTGCTACCAGCGGCCACTGACACTAGCAATGTCCGAGTGATACTGACGGGGCAGCCTTCCACTGGCTCCACCTTCCAGGAAAGAGGTGCGTGCATTTGGCGGTTCAAAAAGCTTCCTTCGGTTTTTATTTAGTTCTAGAGAGAGAAAGAGGGAATTGTTAGAAGCTCAATGGAGAAATTCTATAAACTATAGGACATAGCAGTAGGGCTCAGAAAATGATGACACTGTAGGTTTTAGGGAGGGGAAGTCAAGGCTGGTAGCAAAAGGAAAACCTTTAGTTAATGGTCAAGACATTTCTGAAATGCTAGAAAGTCTGATTTTACAGACAACATGTTGTTAGCTGAGAGAACCAAGGACAGCAAATAGTTTTTATTGCAGTGTGTGAACTCTCTGGGGGATATGTCACTCAGAACCCTCTAAACTCTAGATACACAAATTAAACAGTTTGACCTAATGCAAATGTCGTTTCAGAGGCAAAGGGAGGGGGGCCATCAATGCTGGTGAAAGGCATGAGAGGATGAATTACTAACGACACAGAAAATTATTACAGCTGCCACACTCACCCATGTCAAATACAGCAAGTATTAAGTTATAAAGTCATACATGAAAAGAAGACCCCACATTAAACACGAGAACACAGGAGGAGCACAGTGACGTTCAGCCACCGCTCCGCCAGCTCGGGAGGCCTGTGCTCCTCAAGTCGGAAGAGCTGCATGAAGAAGCACATCAATAAGAGGTTTCCTTGAACAAAAAATTAACTTTGTAAAAACAGCAACTATTTACGAAATAGATACAACTGAAAACAACCAACACTCGAATCTAGATTTTCAAGGAAAAATCCAAGATGCTCAATTTCAAAGAAACCTTAGGAAACACAGTTTGTCTTTTTCCAAGTAAAAATTAATTGAGCCAGCCTACCTTGTTTATGGCTATGCAAACACTCTATTGCCACTGCCACACATACATACACATCCTCAAACCAGCTGATGGACCTCTTGCTAGTGAGCTCACACAAGTGCACAGCATGGTCGGACTCTGGAAATTAGGGTTCTGACAGTCGCCAAATGCAAATATCTTCAAACACTCCATTTCAAATAGAGGTATGATATAATTACTGTACTTAAAGTTGTCTATCCCCCTCTCTCTCTTTCTCGAGCAGAGTGGAGCCAATTATTGAGCACCTTCTGTTGGCACAGTACTCAGTACTTTTCCAACCACACACAGATACAATCCCTTTTTGAATTCTGAAGCTGCACTGCAAGCCCTGGCCTGCTATAGTAACACTGAGCCTGGGAACACAGAGTCAGGTTGCGGAGTCTCAGGTGGCCAGGGACAGCCATATGGCCTGAAGGGCTCCTGTCTCCTGAGTGCTGGAAAATGGACCAGCACATTTCGCCTCACTGCCTTGCAAAATATAAGTATCTGCCCCACAAGAGTGATTTAAGAGGGGTGACATCTCCCTTTTGTTCACATTTAGGTCTTAGGGGAAGAAAAAAAGAACAGCGGTTTATTAAAGCTTATTATATGACAAGCATTTTATATATGTTTTGTTCTATTTAAGTCCTCCTTCAGGGGAAGATTATTTTACCATTCTCCATTATATAGATAAGGGAGTTGAGTTTTAAAATAGCCGAAGTAAGTTGTCCACACGAGCTATAATCCTGCCTGATGCAAAGGGCCATGCCCTGGGCTGCAGTGATCCACCCACTGTGTGGAGAAGACCAATCAACGCATGAGGAATACAAATGCGAGAAACTGGTAGTTCCATGTATGCCGGATAGCAGTGTTTTACTTCATAGTTTACTATACCAATTTTTTTAAAAAATAGAAAATTGTAGCTTAAAATATGCAGGCATGCTTATAAAATTGGCTATTGTTTCAAGTTCCAGAAGGAACACAGTAGCAATGACATTCCTAGTAAAAGATGAACATATGTATCTCATTCAAAAAAAAAAACAACACACACACACACACAAATAGAAATTCAGAAATCAAGGTGGAATTTAATATATTTAAAGGCAATGGCAGGAGAGTTAATAAATGAATCCTCTCAAGTACACAGCCTGGGAAAGTTGAATCACCTTCAAGGTAAAACACTTTCTCGGGCCTTCATTTTCTCATGGGTGAATAAGCCACCAATCAGGACATACATTCTTACACTATGGAGAAGGAAAGGAATGAATGAGGTTAAATACCGTTCTCCCCTATCACACAGAACTTGACCAACTGAGCACGTGAAAACTGGGCCACTGAAGAAGACAAATTTTTTAATAGACATTGGAAACTTTATTCTGGAAAGTCATATCAACTAGGTTTTTGAGAGAATAAAATGATCATGAAGGAATTCGGCCATTCCATAAAGAATGTAATTTCTAAGACACATACTTCCAAATGTGAGGCAGAGACAAATCTTCTAGAGAGATTATCAAGGATAAAGTCCTACTGCAGAGACTTTACTTTTTCTTGTTTTTTAAATTAAAAATCAAACTCCCTCCTCTGATTCTTTTTCAGTAAGCCTAAAGGATAGTTTGGGAAAATACCAACCTTTTTCTTTGAAATTCCAAGGTTCACACAATCCTGGCAGCTCTCAGGATCTTGTTGCGGATCTGAACAGAGTCACAAACTAAAAGAATAGGTCGGGAAATGTTAGATCTACCTGAGGCCGTGGTGGGAAGCCTGTCAACAGGATGCTAAATTCCCTTTCACTTAGTCCCTGCACATTTAGGTACTAAAATACTCTGAGAGAAATTTTTTAAAAATTCAAAAAACCATGGATTTGAAAAAAAATCATTTTTTTCTCTGATCCATTTCTACCAAGAGATGAATCTCATCTCCTCCTATAACACTAAAATAAATGTCTTCTGGCCCCAAATTTTAAAAAGAACCAAACCTTATAATGAAAAAACTCTGATTATAAGTAAAAATAAAGCTTCACAAAATTTTAAAATCTATATCTAACCAAACTATGTAACCACAAGACAAATGTAAGTCGAGGCTGCCCAGCTACCTTGCATCTATCTGGAAATGGAATGTTGTGAGGCTATAAATGGATATATTTGTCATGAGCTGAATTGGAAAAAGAAGCTTTTTGATAAAGGGCTTCTCGATAAAAACTTGCGTAGAAAACAATTCCCTAGGTTCAAACAAATGCACTCAACAAAATAAGGTGAAATCATTAAAATAATCAAATACTTCTTGCTGGACATAACGCGTTCATAAAGCATCTTATTCCAAGTCTAATTCCCTTAAAAAGCAGGGACCTGTGAACCCACGGAGAGAGGCTGGCTGTAGAAGGAGCACACACACCTCCACAGAACCGCGATGAAGATGCTGATTGGAGAAAGCTGTTTTGTTTTTTGTTTTTTTAAAAGAGGATTCCAAACCCCTGCTGTTTCCCACTGCCCCCAACCCACCTGGAAAACATCACAAACATGTTCCAAGTAAGGGTCTTAGCAAGCCATCCAGAACCTATGAAAGTGTTTAGAGATACCTGCTTGTTACTGGAAACCGTACAGAATTTGGAATTGGGTTGGTGCACAAAGAAAGGACTTAATTTCCATTACAATGTCACTGGCATATTCCATGAATCTCTAGTGAAAGATTATGGAGTTCTGGGACATCCACTTCTCTGGTATAAACGTGCTGGCCCACGGGCCTATTTTAATAATACAGGTGTGGAGATTATGTGAGTTAATAAAAGTTCAAGTAGTATGAATTTCATTTTCAAATCAGCAAAAGAATATGAAAATATGTAAAGTTAATTTGGTTCTAGGAACAGCCCTCTGAGGCTGAGCTCTAGGGTAAACAAGTTTAAAAAACTATCCTATTGCCACACACAGTAAAAAAGAAAAAAACTTGGGAGGTCCCTGAATAACCCATCCTATAAAAACTGATGATATAACACGTGGAAGGACAGACAAAGAAATAGAAGGTAACCTCACATGATCATCTATTCCAATCCACCTTCAAGATTTGGAAAGTCACCCGACTCATGAGTTGGCAGAGGAAAAGCCCAAATCTCCTGGTTTGGACACAGTGTCCTTTGCGCTATATCAAGTTGATCTTATGAATGAAGAGGAAAAAACGTCAGCCCTTTGGGGCTCCACTTACGCAGCTGCTTGGGCACACAGGGTGGGGGGAGACTTTGCCAACTGATGTGTGCAGAACCGTGTTTATCCACACAGGAACCTAACAAGGTGCTCAATGGCTAAATTTCCACCCCCATTTCAAAGCTGCTCTGCTATGTCTGCTTCAGATACTAGGTCTCCAGGTTAGATTTCCTGTAGGGAAGAGGGTGGGGGATGCAATCTGCTGCTAAAAGAAATGAAAAACCACTGAGGTTTACATTTTATTTGCTGATCTCATCAGTGAATGCTGTCTGCAAAGAACTTTCACCAGATGGAGGCTACTGCTAACCTCACAGAGGAATAGCCTGCAACTTCAGTGTTCTGAAAAAGCCAAGTCATTTTCTCACCACCCCTGACACTTGGCTTCTGCCCTTGGTGTCTCTCTGTTTTTGAGAGACTGGCACACATGTAATTGACACTCATGAACTTCATCAGAAAGTCTTCAAAAAGTAATCCCATTTTGCAACCCCAAATTTCTTCCTCACATTTCTCTAAACACCTGTTGCAGATACATTGTTAAGTATTCGCCAACTCCCGACTCATCACCTGGCTCAATTCCTTTCAACTAGGAGGTGCCCTGTAAATATGCATAGAGCATTTTGTGATGCACAGAATATAGAACCAATGCACACCGAAGGCAGTCTGGGAGACAACATTATTTTCCTTCATTCTGTGACTACTTTCAGGATCCTACGCCCTTCGGTGACTCACTAGCTCTATTAAAACTTTAGGAAAAAATAAAAAAGCATTAAGACAAGTAATACTGCCAAGTTCCAGCTATACCGAAGAACATTCTCTTTTCCATTGGTGCAATGACCTCAGCTGGTATACAAGGACACGTGCACTTGAACCATGACAGCCAATCCAGAATACTTATTCACTAGCCCAATGCTTAGCGATGAACACAACCGCAGAAAAACGAGAATTGAACTGCTGCCCACGCTCACGTTCTGCAAAGGGCAATTTTGGTTAGACCTTGCTGAAGAAGTCTGTTTAAGGAATGACATTGTCACGGAGGGCTTTCAGGCAATGTCTTGATGAAAGAGTGGGGATGTTCTCAGCATTTGTCACACTGTTAGAGGGAGAACACTGAAACCACAACCACCAAAGTGCCAGGGCAGCACACAAGTGGCGAATGGGCGGAAGCGCCCCACTGGCTGAGGCTGCTGGCAGGGGTCATTCGGATTTTCAAAGATGAGCACGAGCGTTTATATTCACCTGAGATTGCAAGCAGCATTTTCCTCCTGGCGCCAAAAGTGGTAATTCCCAGCTCCTTCAGATCCTGATCTGTGAGAGTGAGGAATGTCTGCAGATCAATCTGTGGGTAAAAAGGTAATCTATAATCGATATCATGAATACTTATTTTCTACCTCATTGCAGGTTCAACTCGACTGTTACACCTATTTCATTTATTAATTATGTTCTGCCTGCTTCCGAAAAAGAACGGTGGTGCCACCAACCTAAAGGACAAGAGTTAAGTAATTAAGGTGATGAAGTCAAAGTGATTATTCTAGCTGAAGACTTCTTCCTCTAAGCCAGTGATTTACTGCACTTGAGATAAAGACTTAGGTCTGAGCATCCTGGTAGCCAAGACGAGAAAGGGAAATACAAACTGCATGTTTGTTTTTTTTTGTGAGCTGATAAAAGAATACACATCTGTCCAGGAGAGAGAGAATATTTCTTAGTTTTTAATTCTGAATTGGTCAAGCGTATCTATATAAAAAGAAACTGAATGATAACCATAGAGATCTTCCACTGTGTTCTACACCAGAGTGAGAGAACTCCCAGACTATCCCAGGTCCGTGACTCACGTGGCCGAGCCTGGCAGACCATCCGAAAGTGGCACACTCGAGTGTTTCCAGGAACAGTATGACTGTACTCGGGCGCCAGCAACAAAGTGTGCGGGGAGGCAGCCCGGGGTCTCACCCTGCCTTTGAGACGGTGCAGGAGAGCGGCGAGGCGACTGGCTCTGAGGCCGGGCCTGAACAGGGCTTCAGGTTCTGACTCCGGCAACACTTCTGTGTGCACACAGGTTGACACTAGTGTACCTTGCAGGGCTGTTGTGGGCATTAAATGACCACAGATATAGAGCAACAGGCTCACTAAGGGGGTAAAAGAGTGAGCAGTAATGGCTAATAATAGTGTGTGTACACATATCTGAGAAAGTTGCTAAATAAACCTTCAACCTGTTTAAAATAGATCTCATGAGGTTACTTGATGGGGGATTCTTATTAAGTCACATCTGAGTATTAGAAAATGTCCTAAATGAAGGAAGCATCGCCAAATTTCAACACACCCACAAAGAGTAAAATGTACTTTTCATTCAATTATATGAGCTTATTTTGAAATTTTGTTTTGATTTAGAAGTTACATCCAGATCTTGAAAAACCTTTTTATTATTTACCATAGTTATCCTTTATAATGGGTCTAAAGCTATATTTTTAGAAATTCTATTTAATGGAGACTCTACTTCAGGCAACCCCAAATTCTTCTTAAAGGGCCAGGTGGTAAATATCTTAGGCTCTGAGGGCCATATTGTCTCTGTTGCTGCTACTCAACTCTGCTGTTTTAGCTTGAAAGCAACCATAGACAATATGCAAATGAGTAAGTGTAGCTATATTCCAATAAAATTCTATTTACAAAATCAGGTAGGAGGTCTGCAGGCGGTAGTCTGCTGACCTCTGCTCTAATTAATACTAGATAAAGCCACCCTGGCTTTGTACTGTATTTTCTTCCTTTTGGAAATAACTGGATAAGAAGTATCTATAATGAATTTATTTCTATGCTTCTTCAAATAGGAAGTAAATAAATAAACACAGAATATTACTGAAAAATATCTAATCACTTACATGGAAACCTTCTGTTTCTGGACAAGTTAAAATACTTCTGCCCTTGAACTTCTCAATGGGCTACCCTCATCTAACCAGCAAAACTAAATAAAACACTGAATACTGCAATTCCTTGATGCACTGAAGATGAAAATGTTATTCAGCTTACAAAATCCTTAGTTAAATGAACACTAATTTAGATGTAGGGAAAAGGAAAGAAAATTAATACCCTAAAATCCAATATACACAAAATAACCTTTTTTTTTTTTTTTTGGTGTAATAAAAGCAAAAAGGTTCAGCAATCAAACTTAAGTTATTAAGCCATGGGCAATACCTTAAGTTTATGATACGAAGTACCCAATAAAAGTTCTAGATTCTCCAATCACTGCTACATAACTTAATTAGATATTCTCGAAGATAAAATAAAGCCAACTAGTGTCAAACCTAGGTCAAACAGATACATTCACAGAGCTGGTCGAACTCTCTGTTGCATCGGGCTAGCTGTGCCCTGGTACAATGACAGCATTTTTAGAAAGAATCACGCTCTTTCCTTTCTGCCAGTGTGTAATGGCCATGGTTGGGCAGTGAGACCAAAATCCATGACAGGAATTGTTGCAGGCAGTCAGACAGTCATGAGCAGAGCAAGGACGGGCCACGTACAGAAGGTCACCAGGGCGGAAAGCCCCAGGTGCCTAGAAAGGGGAAACAAAACAGGGAAGCAACGCCCTTGCCCCCAGGTAACCCTGCCTCCCTTAGCATATCACTGGTCCTGCAGTTGGGGTCCTCTGGCCTTTCTTCCCTAGAGATAACATCTAGGCCTCAGTTACATTTCAATTCCAGGCCCCGGAAAAGCAGCAAAACCAGAGGAGCGATGCCATGGCTGCCTCGCTGACTAATGACTAATGAGCCGCACGGACTAATGACGCCCTGCCCTGGCACTCACCAACCAGCAGAGATCACGACCCTGAAAGAACACATCTGGAAAGCTGATGAACGTTCTGCTGATACCCTCCCCTGAGCCCTCCCCTAGGATTCCTAGCTGCAAGAGAGATAAAAACCGAAGGACAAAGGACCCAGCTTGGGCTCTCCCTCTGGGGGGCACACCCATGCCTTTTCCTTCCCCCTCTCATTCCCCCATAGCAGTGCATCTCCTAAGCTCCAAGGGACCCCACGAGACTAGCAACCAGGGGAGCAGCAGGCAGCAGCAGCCTGTCCAAGGCCAACACCCTGACCCTGTCCCCAAGGCCCCCTTTCTCTGACTTCCCAGTGAGCTAAAGCAGCCCAGCCTGGGATCTCCTGTTGCTTCTTCTGTGCTAAGCCCGTCCTTGGTTCACTGTCCCAGGTGTCCTTTGGCTGCAGCCAATAAATTCTTGCTTTACTGCACTTTGTCTCTTGACTGCAATCTTTCCTTAAAGAAGACAAGAACCGAGGTCTCGTCGTCTCTCCAGTGACAATGGTTCAGAGCCATCTTAGCTCTGTATCAGTTTAGGCAAGACTTGAACAGTAAATTAATTAATAAATTAACATGTATAAAGAGCACATTATATTCTGTGTGAACAGACTTCAGTAACAAAACTAGGATGGGGTCAAAATAACCACACATTTATTTCTGATACTGTTATTTACTTTTAAGTGCCATAAATAAAGATAACAGTGAAATCATATTAAATACAGACTTGTGGCTGACCTTAATAGAGCTATGTATCAAAAGTTCCTAAGAATAGGTCTTTTAGCTAAAACTGTCGAAGGTGTATTTTTGTGAACACCATTTTCTGTATTTCTGCTACCCTCTGTTTACTAGTTGCACTAAATAAATAGCAAATGAGATCACGTTTTTCCTGGCAGCAAAAACAAGCTATGAGACTTGGATAAATGCTCAGTGAAAATACAGTCATAGGTCAATGAGTGATTTCATTCTAGAAGTCATCATACACACAACACAAACAAAGATGCCTGAGAAAAATAAATAAATAGTGACTGACCTCTTGTTGCTGGAAGACGTCTGTGTATTTGCCCAGGCCCAGTTTGCTGAAGAGCTCAGGGAGGTCGGAGCCTTTGAAAGAGCTGTTTAGGTTACAGCCATTGCTTCCTGTCAGCGAGGAAATGCAGTCCATGTAATTGCTACTGCTGAGATAGTGTTCCGCTGAAGGGCAAACGAGAGACAGGTTTGAAGTGCAAATGCCCACAGAAAACAAGTTTTAATTAAAAGTTTTAATCACTCAAATATCTCAACTTCACTGCTGGGATGAATAGAACAGTAGCTGCAGAAATAGAGCAATCCTTTACTGAATGAAACATTAGCTTTTCATTAAGGAAATGCTGGTTATTGCTTTCAGAGTGACTCTTGCCTTTTAAAAGGTAACACTTGGAAGGCAGCAATTTAGCAACAGTGCCACTGCAGTTAATAATCATTAATCATTTTCACCTAGAGCATTCAGAAACATTGGCTCTTTGGAATTGATTGCATGTGAATTCAAAGGAAATGGGGGGAAGGTCCTTAAGAAACAACAAAGGCATGGAAAGTTACTGTAAGTCCAGACTCCATTTGGACGGCAGGGTGGCTCTCTGTCTCCACACTTGTGCTCACCTGTGGTCAAAGGAATTCTATGATAGTGCGCCATATAAATCTCCTTCCCTACAAAAATATGGTTGGGCCATAAGCTCACAAAATAGAGTGGTTCCAAAGTAAACAATATCATGAAATGAGATAAGAATGATGCTGGAGTTCCCAGGTTGAATTTATGACAGAAATAAATCTGTCTCTTGAGAAAATTCTAAGACAGCGATGCTGAGCCTTGCCCTGGCTCTGCAGCCAATTTGATGGGCAAAGATTTTTCCACACTGTCTATGATTCTCAGGCTCAGCGACATGCACAGCTGGGTGATGGACTAGTGAGCCGTGCCAAGCCCTTGATCGAATATTTAAACACTCTTCAAGCGCTGCTTTGGAGATTCTGGCAGAGCTGTGCAGCCAGTCCTGCGCCCCTGACCAACAAATGGCTCTTGTCCGTGTGGGAATTTGATCCTCTTACACCAAAGTTGCAGCTTCACAAGGGGTTCCCAGGGAGAGGATGGGGAGGGAAAGAGGACACTCACCTAGCCAATCAGATCCATCCACTCTCCTCTGGGACCAATGCAGTTACCAAATCTAAGAATCACATTCTGCACTGTTTTAGGTGCCACTGTTTACTTTCTTCAGTGGCTTCCATCTCCCAGTTGAGAAGTCCTTTATATACCTCAAGCGGAAGGGATTTCTTGGTAAGCATTCTCTTTCTTTTAGAAATAGGTGTTTTATCTCTTGCGGAGAGAATGTGTAGAGGAAATGTTCCAGGACCAACCCCTGAAGGCCTTCAGCCCTGGCCCCCTCCACTGTTTGAAGGTAAGGCCCCAATGTCATTAAAACATATATATATATATATATATATATATATATATATATATATATATATATAGAGAAGGGGTGACCAGTAAGGTCCTGGGTCAAGGGTGATGCAAAGCAGAATATGACTAGCACATGGGAAGGACCACAGGACTTGACAGCATGGCGGGCTGACCACATAATCCATTGTCTAAATGATAAATTTACTTTTTTGAGAGTGAAAGTTGGAGTTATTAAGAATTAACACTGGAACAACTGGAGTAAACAGGGATGCCTGGGGAAAACCCAGACACTGGTAACGTTGGCAAGGGTGTCGAAAAATTATTTAAAATTGTGCTATTTAATATAATAGCCCTTGGCCATATGTAACTATTAGCAATTAAAATGTTCTGTAAGTGAAACACACACCAGATTTTAAAGACTTAGTACAAGAATGTAAAATATTGCATTAAAATCTTTATATAGATTACATGATTAAATAATATTTTGCATATTGTGGGTTAAGCAAATACATTAATAAAATTTGAACAAAATGTGCTAAAATAAAGTATCCTTAGTGGTATATATTACAGAACATGACTTTCTTTACATTTCATTTTAACTCCTTATACATTCTGTATTCTCTTTTAAACCCCCTTTCTTAAATATCTGACAAAAGCAAAATAACCGTGATTCTTTAACGATTCCTTTTTACTAGTGAATCCCTGTATTTTAACCCTAATCCTAAACCTCAGTGCATTTAAGTTTACAGTCAATTTTAATCACCCAGCATTAAGTGAAGAAGGGAAAGGAGATAAAGATGGAAAAGGAGAGGTGCAACACTAATTTATACTTGGCTACAGAAGGAGACCATTTTCACCCCTAGACCTGCAGCTGCCACCAGCCCTCCTCTCAGCTCCATCCCCCTGTCAGTGATGGAGGATCCGGCCCAAACTGATAGGAAGTGCACAGGCTATTACAGACGGTACACTTGGGAAAGAAAGAGTGGAGTGCTTTCTTATTTAGACTTGGCTGATGCCACACTGGGCTTTTCGAATCTGAGACTCTTGACACAGGGCTGACTTAATCGATGGCAACAACTGACTTACTGAGTGTCTACTATACTCATTTAGATTGCTTTTCTTTGCGTAGTCTTCAAATACTGTAAGCTACGCATTTCAGGATTCCAAATTTGTCCAAAACCCTGAAGAAAGGCATTTATTGTGATTACTATTGTCAATTCTGTCTGTTTACCTTTTTATACAGCCCAAAAGTGTGGGTGCTGTTATAGACAAAACCACTGGACTCATGCTGAGTCTTAACCATATATGTTTAAAACCAGAACCCTTGGGCTTCACACTTTTTTTTCTATTTACATCAACTCAGTTACACCTTGTCACTTTAAAGTACCAAACGCTGTTTTTCACCATAAGTCACTACCCACGGAGTAGACTTTCTTCTTTTGCCCAAGATACAAAGTTGATCACATTCTGCTCAACTTCCTTATGCCTCTGCCTGTTCCTGATGAGAAAAAGCATTTTTTGAATGTTTGCGTGTACCTGACTCACTCATATATTCATTCAGCAAACATTTACTGAGTCCCTACTAAGTACCAAACACTGTTAGATATTTGGGAAGAAATAACAAATAAGGCAGAGCCTAACAGAAAGTCCGGTATGTGGACACTTAGTAAGTGCTTACTGAATGAATAAATACGGTCCGCAGGCATAGAGCTCAAATTCTACAGGAAGAGACAATAATGTAAATCTGTAATTCCACTTCAGCATGATAAGAGCTAGAGTAAGAGCATATACAAAATGTGGTGAAAACAGAAAACTACCTGGTCTGCTCCACCAGGAAAAACAAGGGAGGCTTCACAGAGGAGGTGGCAGGTGAGTTACAACACGCACTTGAAGGCATGGAGTCCAGACTTTATGCCTGAACATCACCCTCAACCAAATAAACAAATTTCAAGCTGATTACATCTAAAAGTACGATTAAAAGTCCAAGCTCACTCGATTTGTTTTGTTTGCGCTTGGGGCTGCCAACAGAAGCTGCAAATTCACTATGGCTCGCGGATCCTATTCCATTTCGGTCTCTCCAGTTGTCAGATTCACTTCCACTTCCCAAGTGCTCACGACTGTTGGACCTCGAGAGGGACATTGATGAGCCCTGTAAACAATCCAAGCCAGATAAGAAAATGTTTAATAAGGTGAGTTTCCTGGGGTGGGAGGGGAAAAGAATCTCCAGTAGATCACCGCCATTTGCTTCAATTGCTAACCACTGCAGTTAGCCACGAATGCTGATTCTTGGGAAGAGGTCGTGGTACCTGCCTACACGCTTGTCTGCCAGCCACCGAAGGCTTGGTAACATACACAGTGAAGTTTTTGTTCGTCATGAGGGTGCCCAGCAGAGTTCTGAAAGTCGTTGGTATAAAAACTTACTCCTGTAAGAATCTATAAGAGATTTTCTGCCTTGTATCACACAGAAGGGCAAATAATGGGGAAGAGAAGTAGGAAGACCCACTGCTTTGATAAGAATCCTGCTCTCAGGCTAATAAAGTGGGACAGTGGGGAGAGATCTGGCATTTCTCCTGCACTGACCTCAACTAAATAGGACCTCTCCAACGAATTACAAATACCTGGAAAAAGCTACCTTATTCATGCAAAGTCAAAATAAAAATAATTTAAAAGATCTCAAAGTCTGCACTGAACTTCCATTTATTCATTCTTTTAGTTATTTAATCACCATATTATAGACATAGTACTTTGCACTATATCTAGGGTATTAAAGTCAAGATTCTCTGATTTTCCGAGTTTTATGTTCACTAAGGAATTCCCAGAGAATCCTTTACTATTCACCTCAATAACCTCCCTTACTTCGGGCTCCCAGCAGCATCCCCAAAGCTGGTCATGGCTTCCTCTAACACCTCAGTTTTCAAGATATCAGGCCTCCACCCTCCCCAGGTCTCCCGCCAACCTCAATGTGGCCTTGTAGGATTGTCCTCCCTGTACACACTCCAGATGTCCTATCGCCCTGGGGCTTGATCCCAGCCTTCCTTCTCTCTCCCCTCCCTCTCTCTCCCTCTCTCCCTCCCTCCCCACTTATTAAGTAAAGCTCAACCTCTTCCAATTAAATCCATGACTCCCAAATTTTTACCTCCAGATTTGACCTTGCTGTTCGAAGTGAGTACATGGAGTTGCCACTCTGACACCTCCCTGTTCTCGCCTCACAGGCATTTTAAATGTAAAGTGCTTGAAATCAAATTGTTGCAAACCTGTCTATACCAGCTACACCTAAACCTACTCCTCTCAAAATTCCTACATCTCAGCAAGTGACTCTACCATTCGCCCAGCTGATCGAGACGTCCTCATTCCTCCTTCCCCACCGCTTCCAAACCATCGGCAAGTTCTATCAGCGTCATCTCTAACTATACCCCAGATCTACCTACTTCTCTCCACTGGAATGTTCAATAGCTTCCTAATGAACATTCCAATTCTATTCTTTCCTCCTACCCCAAAAATCCATTTTCCATAAAGCAGCTAGGTTAACTTTTTTTTAACGCAAATTAGAACAAATCATGCCTCTGAATAAAAAGTCTTGTAATGCTTCTTCAGCACTTTACGAGGGGCTGAGGTGCTCCATGACTGAGCCTCTGCCTATCTGTCCAGCCTTATCTGGGACGCTCTACCACCCCACCTACCTGGGCTCCATGACCTCGCCGGTCGGTTCTGACTCCACGATGAACCTGTCAGCTGTTCCCCTGGCCTAACACTCTTTCCCTAGGTCTTCACAAGGTTGGCCCTTTCTTGTCAGCTAGGTCTTAGCTTGAATGCCATCTCATTAAGACCTGTTATCACAATCCAATCTCAAGCAGCCTGTTTCATAACTGTCAGGGACTTTTATTAACTAATACCTTGTTTTCTATCACTCTCTACCCACCAAAAAGAAAGCTCTGTTCCTGAAAGCAAGAGCCTGGACTCAAGTTTTGTATCTTTAATGCCTAGAACTGTGTCTGGAACATAAGATGTTGCTTAATAAATATCTGTGGAATTACAGAATCTCACAGACACATCTTCCTACATCTACAGAATGTTATTTGCTGACAAAATTTTGTAAAGGGGTACAGGCAAAGGGCAGCCCCCAAGACCAAAAGACAAACAAAAAACCCCCGGCTTTTCAATTAAAACCATCTTTAACATTATACTTTAGATAAATTCAATGCAGTAAGGGAAATAACAACATGCTCAAAACTGGTAATTACCAGAGGCATTAATGAGATTATTATATGTTACTCATATATATTTTTAAAATTCTGCATCCAAACTCTTCTGATTATTAAAAAAACATTAAGACCTAAGCTGACTTAATTCGCATGCTATGTCAGACCTGGCTAAACAGAATGATCTCTAAAAACATTAAGTAAAACATACTTTTGTGATATCTACTAGTTTGTTATCTAATTAATCTAAAGCTTCCCTGCACTATTAGATTTATAAGACTTAAAATAACTGGACCACCTCATTACTCTTAGTACCGAGAAATTAAAAACCATCTTTGACTCCCAATGCAGGTTTTTATTTGTTCCAGAGAATGTGACCCTTATTTATGCTTTTAAGATGTGAGCGGCAAAAAGAAAAGGAAAATCCCAAACCTTTTGTAGTTCTGTTGATGTGACATCTATTGCAGGTCCAAGCAGCCTTTTGCTTGACCTTTGGTGTCACAGTATATCAAGTGGATAGGGTCATATTTTTGAGCCTTGAAGAAAGCAAACAAACAAACAAAAAGCCTCAAGCTCCTTTTGGAACAGGCTTATTTCTCAAAGCTGCCCTAAACCTGGAAAGAACCACTCCAGAATGAAGAGCTCTAAGCATCAACTTCTTGTCTCAAGTAAGTTCCCCAGAACAGGGAACCCCACGTGCCTTGACCCCCAGCACACTGAGGGAGCAGCCCATTCCCATCAGGGCCTCCTGGCTGGACATGCTTCATCACAGGCATTCTACTTCTCCAGTTCATTCTGCTTTCTTTGGAAAAGAATAACGAGGAAGTGTTTCTGGCCACCCTCTACCTTAAAAATATTAGTGCTGTAAGTAGAGACGTGGTCTACCTTTTAGTAAAAATTAACTTCCCTTTTCCCTGGTCCTTCTCCATCCTACCTCATCTCCATGTTTTAACCAAAAAAAGCGGTCCTCACTCACCACCCAGTTTTTGACCCCTCTGAGCTACAACGGAGTAAAGAGAGCAAGTGCTGCAGGATATCAGATCATGCTAGGGGAGGGCTCCGGGGCCCTTCCACTCCCTCCCAGTGGATCTGCAATGAATGAGGAAAAGTTCAAGTCCTACACACAAGGAGAATTTGAACACCATTCCCAAAGAAAGCTCGACTTTTATGTTTTCATCAGTAGTGTTTAAAGGGGCCATAAATAAATGCAGGTTATGTGGTGATCACTGAGCAACTGGTCACACCCTCCCCCAGCCTTTCAGTAGGACTGGGCCGCTAGACCTCAGCCAGGAAGGTGCAACAGGCTGGCCCAAGGTGGACAAAGCAGGAAAAGCCATGAGAGGCGGTTCGGCCGCTGAGTCGGGCCTCTGCCACAGAGAAGGTGGTCCTCCCATCCTTGGGTAAGCGCCAGAGCAGAAAAGTCGGGTTTGGACATTATCTGTGCATCACTGCCCTTCATTTATGTCCCTGTGGAGCAGGGTAGAGAAGGGGGCCAGATCAGAATCCTAGGAGGCCTTTGCTGAAAAGGTAAATTCCTGGTTTCCACTCCCTACCTGATGAATGAGATCCTGGAGGGAGAATCTGCCTTGTTATCAAGTTCTCCAAGGGACTCTTTTGTTTGTTAAGATATGGCAAGTGACTCTAGATCATTTACATATCACCTTTGCTATGTACCCTCTTGGGTTAAACCTCTATGAAGAGGAGTATATGGAAATCTTGTAAAGTGAATTCAAGTCCTTTCTTTGACCCCTACTGCCATGACCTCAGGTAAGACACTTAACTATTCTGGGCCCCCTTTCTTCCCTGGGAGTTGCAGGGATTGAATAAGCTTGTAGATTAAAATGCACCCTATAAACCATGAAGAAATAAATGAATGTGATTTAAGATAACTACCACTAGTGCATTATGTGTTCATGTAACACTCTGAAGTATTCCTTTGGCTATAAAAAACGTACCTAGTTTGAATGTGCAGAAGTACTTCCAGCAACAAGCATTCATATACATAATCTCATCTTTCACCAGGTTCTTGGTTACCTTCAGGGTAAAGTTATCCAGTAGAAATAACAGGAACTGCTCAATATTACTCAGAATTTACTGTACACCATGCTGCACACTGGATGCCCTGTCCCATGTCACCCTTGAAAACAACTCAAATGAGAAAACGGGCTCAGAGGAATGAAGCCACGACCAGTGGTGGCTGTCAGACCTTGCAGCCCTTGCCCCTGACCACCACATTATCAGAATGATCGTCACTTCAAACCGTCATACTGTTGGTATCTGAGAACAGAACTGTATTAGCATTTCTACAGCGAAATATTTAATTTCTGAAAGCGCAGAAACACAATCAACCACCTAACGCTCCATTCTACCAAAACAAAGGTGAGCGAAAAAGAAGAGACGGTAGGAGCCTCAGTTGAAAGAATTAGCACAGCAGTTTTAAGACAACAAAAGGAGATGTTTAGTTTCTAGAGCTCCAGTGGCAGAAAGAGGAGTATGCCTCCAAGAGCTCAAAGCTTTTCATACTGGTGCCTACATTCTCACTGCTGACAGTAACTTCAATCTTAAATACAGCCTGCCAGACTGCTACTGTAGGTCTGACGATGAAATCCACAGGAGACTGTTCTTTCCAGTGTTTCAATAGTATTTTCTTTTTCACTTACTCAGAGAGACGAAGAAAAAAATGCACATTTGCTTTTACCCTTCATCAACAGTCTAACTTATTACAAAGAAAACAGGTAGAGAAGAGAGGGTCAATCTACAAATGCTAGTTATTAGACTAACAATTGTGAAACCCTTCACCAGTATTTATTTTGCTGTCTACAGTGCTCTGGTTGAACACTGTGATTCTTGGATCAATCACTTCCATCCACGCTTGGGTGTGGGTTTGCACGGTCTCTCCAGCGTTGTGTGTGCATGACTGTGTTCTCTCACACCCCACCCCCACTCCCAAAAGGCTGACAGCCACAGTCTTGATACTCTGCAATGGGGGAGGCCGGGCTGGGTGAGTCACGTGCGGCCTGGCTGGCTGGGAAACAGGAACTCTGGATCCCTTCTCCACGTGGTGCGGGTGCCAGCTTCCCAGTCTCACTCTGAGCAGGGCAGCCAACATCTGGGAAGCATAAAGTTCTGGAGCTCTTGTTTGTGATACTTCCTGCTGTGCTCCTGGCACATCGGAACACACTGGATTTTTAACTTATATCTGAAAACTTGTTTTTATTGAATATTTGCCTTCTCCCCGCTATGGTGGGCTTGCTAGTGATACCCCTGGATAAAGGGCTTCTTTATGTAGTTTAGGGAATGTTATTACATCTGTCCTTTGCTTCGTCTCAGCCTCGCTCTAGCATTCATGACCCTCTCCCCCTAATGAAACACATTTATCTAAATTTACATCTCTGTCATGGCTGATCAACAGCTTTGAGAGAGGATACGAAAAAGAGGATACTATATTAAACTGCATCAATTTTATAGCAATACGTTTATAAGAATAGAAATTGAATCCCCATTAATGACTTTGCCTTAAGTAAATAAATAGCGGGAGGGGAGAGATGACTGTTCTCATTTGCAGAGAGGCCAGATGGGAGAAACATGTGGGGATGATTCTACGAACCTCGAAAGTGGTTGTCATTGTGGGCTTGTAGGACACGTGGTTGGCCCTTCTCAGCTCCTTGATAGTTTCTGCAGGCATGGATTTAGAAAACCCGAGGCCACTCCAGGTATTTGTAGGTGTCCTCACCTCCGTCACCACTGGCTTCTTTAACATAGCTTTGGAAAACAGAATATAAAGCAAGTGCTTGATATTTTTAATATGGTTCTTAAAATGTTGAGTGTTGTTTCTTTGATATATGTAAAGAAATCATAACTGAATATTATTTCTTAACACAAAATGGCTTAAATTATCTTCATAAAGCATTTTATACGAAGTAATGGTAAATTTTAAAATGCTACATTATCTCATAATTGATCTAATGCTAATCCAGTCAATAAAACACATTCAGTCTCAACAAAATTTGTGCAACTTTGAACTTAAGCATGTTTTTGTTTTTTAACAAAAGTCCAATTTCACAATTCAATGTGAATACTGGAAAACCTTTAACCATCTATGGGGAAAAAAGTATAGATCATTAACGTATCACATACCTTTGGTTGCTAATAGCTTCTTTTGTTCATAGTCAAATGCCTAAAAATAAAACAGATTTATTGCCAGTTTATCCAAATGCCATGCCAACACTCCATGATTAGAAAAAGAAAATAGAAAATAGAGGTTTTGACTACAGCCCATGGATCTGCCTGGGACACAAGCTAAGTTTTGCACCATTAATTAATAATGTACCATTATTTCAGTGCAAATCTGATAAATTTAAAGATGTTTTCGAAACTAACTAATTAGAATAATAAATCACTAGTTCTGACTTTAAGTCATGAGAGTGACAAGACTTGGAAATTTTCCTTCAAAAGGAAAAAATTCCTATTTACTACAGATATTTAATACATTAGGACAAGTATATGCTAAAGTATTGTGAATAGCTTAATTATGCTAAGTTTCAAAATAATGCGTGCAATGCATAATACAAAAATGCTTTCCAGTTATCTACCAGCCTCACTTGTTTCTTAGAATCCCCCCTTCAGTACATGGCCTGAAGTGGTATAATGTCCAGACGACTCAAGAAATTAGCCTAATTGAAATAGTCTTTGCCTTGAGATAAATGGCAAATGTCTAGCTTTAAGTTACAATAACATTAGGCCTTACGATAAAAGTAAACCTAGTTACCTTTTATTGCGCAGGAGTAGTATTCACTACCCAATCTTTTCATTCACAATGAATAAGTGACATATGACAGTCATACACAGAAACCAAGGTGGGTCATATTGAAAAAAGTAGTCTAGATGGAGCTACATCTCAAATGCTAACCCGGTGTCCTCGGCTCCCCAGTTTAGGGACTGGCAAAGACTTGATTTAACAATGTCTTAATGGCCTACGAGGAGGGTTGAGAACCAACTGGCAAGACCTCTTTTGACCCTCTTTCCAGGGGGACTAGATCACTATATGTAGGGTACATGCCCACATAATTTACAGTATGAAATAGCATACTTCTGAGAGTGAATGTGCCAGCAATAATAATTAGGTCAGGGTAATGCAAGTAAATCGGCTGGCCCACACAAATCATTAACTCTAAGAACATGGCAGTAAATTGGAAGAGCCAGGTTTTTATATGATGTTTTTGAAATCTTAGGTCTAAAATGGCACTGGAAATTAAAATCAACTTTTACTGATTAATGTCGAAGGGCAAGGTATGGGAAGATCCTAAGTTCACTTGCTCAATATTTATCGAGTGCCTTAGGTTAAACAGACTGTGCTACGCTTTGTGGAAGAATACAATAATTAATCAAAAATAATCTATAGCCTTAAAGCATGCAGAGTCTTAGTAGGGATGGGTAAAAGAAACAACTACAAAATAAATTAGGAAGTGAAGTAAACGTGGAAAGAGAGCTGGAGATACAGCATTCCAAGAACATCAGGACACAAGACAGATGATTTTTAGCTGACAGAATCAGGGAAGTCTTTGATCTTTCTCCCTATCAATGCTCAGTGACTATGATCATTGATTTTTCAGTGATTTTAAAAGTCAGCTGGCATAATACATCTATTTAAGTTGAAACTATCACCAAGAACATTTCTTATCCATGCTAAAAGAAAGAAACATGAAAATGGTTCACTCTAGGTCTAAAACAGATGGAAAAGATAAGAGCCACAAGTTGGATGAAAACCACAAATGGACCATAAAGCAAATCTGATGCCTCTTAGATGAGTTTTAATTTATATTAACTGAAAATGAATCCACCATAGAAAACATAACAAATATCTTTTTTTTTTTAATTTTGACACTTTGTAAAGGCGATGGCTTTTGTAAAAACATTCGCCTAAAAACTCATGGGAATGTTCGAATGCAAAGGATTAAAAGAACAGATAAGTTGCAATTATAGAAATATAATTTAGCTCCATGAATTAATTTCTTTGACACATCTGTAATAGCTTTGTTTCTAGGATTTTGTGAAACATTTTTCCCTTCTTTTGGAGGAGGGGGGATGGAGATGAATAAATCTCTTACTATGAGATAGGTAAGTCTACCCAGGAATTCTGATACTGAATCAAATGTTTATAGAAATCTCTAAAAGCACAAAGCACAAAATCCTTCTCTTTCATATTATAATCTGTATGGAAATCAGATTTCCGAATTTCATGCTCAATAGCCTATTTTCCGTAATTAGCCTAATACTTTGAAAAGAGATAGAGAAAAAAATAATTCCTGAGGAAATTGTCTAAAATAATCATAAAAATCTGTGACCCAATATAATTACCAAGAGTACTTATCATCTACTTTCCAAAAAACTAAAGCTTCATATCGGCTCTTTTTATAACTGTCTAAATGACACCAAACAAATTTATCACCTCCATTTTATAGATAGAAGGATATTATATCTATTTATCCAAGACTATGTCATGAGGCAGTAATACTTAGAAATAACAGCTCTGACATTTATCTAAAATTTTATAAAACAACAGATGAATAATGTCATTTATATAACACATAGGGGCAGACCATTTATGTCATTTTTCATCTTATATTTTAAATAATTTAATCACTTAAGCTAAATCCTGTATTTCATTTTTAAAGTTTATAGCAAAATCAATTCCTACCTACTGCGTAGATATTTAAATTTAATTTTGACTAGAGTGCAGAAAGAAAACCTGATTTCTCCTCTACTGCTCTACACTCACTGAACTCGCCATTCCCTAGCCCAGGCACACAACGTTTGGATGACATTCCCATTTTTTTATCGTTACCTGCATGTTGACATACGACGGCCGTGAGGCCAGGCGGGCCCTTTCGGAGTTTTGCTGAGCGGCCGCGGCCCTCTCTGCGGCCCGCTCACTCCCCGGGGCCTTCTTGTCAGTCAAAGGGCTTTCTGCAGCGCTCAGTTCAGGATCTGAGAGCAGCCTGTCGGTACTGCTGTGAAACAGAATTTGGAAATTTAACACTCCACAATTATATACAAAGGAACCGAATGTGTCCCACGTGCCACATTTACTCTGCGGGTTAACCACTGTCAACCATTTACACGTACTGTCTCACCCAATCCTCACAACATCGCTATGAGCTAGGTGGTATTATTGTCCCTGTATTACAGAGGAAGGGAGTTCCTAATCCAAGGTCGTCTAGTAAAATGGTATTTGAACCCAGACATTCTGAGCTAAGAGTCATAGCCGAAACTATTTCATGACATGTATTCATACACATTATATACAGTATATTATAAATGGTACATATGGAATAGACATACAGACAAGATTTCTAAATTTGTATACACTGAGGAGGTATCAATGGCCCATGCATACAGTCTCAACAGGACCGAGCTGATCTGAAAGCATGCAGATGATCCACTTCATGTATGTAAAATCTGCTACGACGGAGGTGGCAGAAAAATGAGAAATATTCTCCAACACCTGTTCAGGGTATTGAGAAGAACATGAAAGTGCTTCTTCCTTTTAAAAATGTTTATTTTCTGATTTGAGAGAGAGACAGGGAGCGAGGGAGAGAGACATCGACTTGTTGTTCCACTTATTTATGTATTCACTGGTTGATTCTTGTGTGTGCCCTGATGGGGGATCGAAATCGCAACCACGGTGTATCAGGATGATGTTCTAACCACTCGAGCTACCCAGTCAGAGCCAACAGTGCTTCTTAAAATGGGGACCAATTATCTGAAGACCTTACAGTGCCCTATACGTGTGCTTCAAGTTCAAATCCAACTGCGTGTTAAGCTCAAGTACAGAAGAAATAAGAAACAGTATTAGTCAAAGAGCTGATTTATTCATTCTTTTATCATTCATTAAGTTGGGCTAGGGGAAATTGGAGGAATTTAGGAAGGGCCATTGGAAACAAAAGGAGGAGCAATGAACTTTGTTTGCTTGACAAGAGTTCACAGAGGTTTCACTGAAGACATTTCAACTGGAATTTAAAGGGCATGTGCAGGTTCACCAGTGCAAAAGGCCAGGAGAACCGCCACTAGGAGCAAACAGCATAAGCAAAGGGAAGGAGCACATGACGTGGACGGTCGGCGGTTTACGGCCAGGGTGTGCTAAGGTCAGACTTGTATGTTCAAAATAATTCCTGGGACCAAATAAAGGGTTGAGCGAGCTGACGAGAGACTAGAGGCAGGGAGACCATTCTGGAGGGTACAGTCTCATTCATGTGAGGCAGGATGCAAGTTCACACTACGTTTGATGAAGGGAACAGATTTACACTTCAAATGCTTCAATACAGAGAAAAAGCAAAATCGCTTATCTAACCTGTAGTAAATAATGTTAATTTGGGGCATGAGTACCGTGTAAGGGAAAACACAGATAAAGTAGATTTGGACAAAATGGTAACAATAGTAACTAATCAACCAAAGAGTTTATAAAAGCAAATCAGATTTTGGTAAGGAAAAGAGGAAATGAGAATGTACATGCTATATTTGCCTACAGACATTCTGCTCTGTAAGGACATACAGTTCATTCCCTTGAACGGCATGGGTTTGAACCACATGGGTGCACTTACATGCAGACTTTTTTCAATAAGTATGCAGGCAGCCCGCTATAATCCTTGGTTTCATATCTGCAGATTCAACCAACTACAAATTGAAAACAGTATTTTCAGTCCATGGCTGGGAATCCGCAGAAGCAGAGGGCCAGCTGCATGCACTGTTCTATGGCATTTAACATAACGGGCGTGAGCCCATGTGGGCTCTGGTAACCACAGGGGTCCTGGAATCCTTCCCCCACAGATACCAAGGGACAACTATAGTTAAGTTTGGGGGAAGTCAGTGAGATGCAGATTTTTGACTGTGCAGGGGGGCAATGCTTCTCACCCCACATTGTTCAAGGATCAACTGTATAAAAAAACTAGTAAGACAGCAGAGGAAACTGGGGAAATGGAGGTGGATGGGAGCAAAGACTTTCAATATAGAAGCAGTCCATTGTTTTTCTTTTAAAAAGCATGGGTTGCCTATTTGAAACAAACAAACAAAGAAAAAAGAAATGAAAAGAAAGTAAGGAGAACACATTTGTAACTATCCTATGGTACAGGAGAGTTATATCTAATACAACAGAGGTATTTCTATTCACTGATTGTAATAAATGAAATCATGATACTGTCAAGTATTTATTACCAAAGTTATTGGTTAACTACTTTGGAACAAGAGAGCCACAGTTTAGGTTAGAAATTCAAAGCCAAATGAAGGAGAATTCATAGCAGGAAAATACCTAACAGCAACAATCGAAGAGTGAAAATTGCCCTGCTGACTACTGAAGAGCAGAGAGAATGTTAAAAGTTTCAGAGCAATATAGATAGTTTAGAGGACCCAGATATAAACCCAAGGTTTATGAAGAAGGGAAGGACTTTAGATAGAATGTAAGGGTACAAATTACCAGATTATTATTCCTTAATAAAATTTTTAGCCACAAAAACACCACTAAGATTGAAATGGAATACTACTCAGCCATAAAAAGGTGAAATTCTGCCATTTGTGACACCAATATGGGCCTTGAGGGTATTACGTTAAGTGAAATAAGTTAGCTGAAAAAAGGCAAGTACCATATCATTTCACTCATGTGTAGAATACAAAAACAAAACAAACAAAATCAAAAACAAAAACATATTCACAGAGGCAGATAAGAGACCTATGGTTACCAGAGGGGAAGCTGAGTGGAGGAGGGGCAGAGCAGGTAAAGGGGGTCAACTGTGTGGTGACGGACGGTGGCTGGACTTTTGGTTGTGAGCACAATGTAGCATATACAGGTGTCAAATGATAATATTGCACACCTGAAGGTTACATAGTGTTATAAACCAATAGTTCTTCAATATAAAAAACTTTTAAAGGAATAAAGATACAGAGAGCAATTGAAAGAATATGGGTAACTATATACAGGTGTCAAATGATAATATTGCGCACCTGAAGGTTACATAGTGTTATAAACCAATGGTTCTTCAATATAAAAAACTTTTAAAGGAATAAAGATACAGAGAGAAATTGAAAGAATATGGGTAAGATCAAATTCACTGAAACCAAACAGTACTAACTGCTGAACAAATCCAGTTTTGTTCCACTAACTTATGACAAATCCAGCCTGATACACAATTTCTTTCAAAGCATCAAGGCCTTCTAAAGAAGAAAATACCTACTGTAAGTGGGAGTTTTTCGTGCCTTGCAATAGTTCTACTGTCTGCCTCTTGGCACAGGAAACTTTGGAGGGACCCAGCATCTGTTTCAAGTCACCAGCATTCCCAGAATGGGAAGGGCTTCGAGGCATGCCTACTTCAACAAAAGCATCATTACAACCTGCAGAAAAGAGAAAAGAGTGAAAACCCAAAACACCAGTTTCCCATCAACAACCACCTACAATGGAAACAAACCAGAATCCAACACTAGGGAGACAGAGACACAGCTGCTTTCAGCTGCAGAGGTGACACCTTAAAAAGGTCAGGCTGCCTCAAAAACTGAAGATGGAATTTGAAGAGAAGATCCTCAAATTTTTCAAAGATTGTTAGGGATGAATGGGTTAAAAAAATATATTCTACTTGAAAGAAATTTATACACATACACACACACACACACACATTTAGTAAGTTGATGCTTTCCTGCTATATAATTACATTCACTTTAATTTAGGAAGTTCCAATGTAATGGGAAAGTGATTCTTCCTATAAAAAGTTTATCTGCTTTTCAGTTCATCTTTCACCATGCGCTTTTGAATTTCATTCAAGATGTTGCCTTTCTGCATATGTGAGGCAGAATGAGTCATAACTGGTTAGCAAAACCAATTCAAAATCACTGCATGCACTTTCTACGACCCGCTCTATTCAAGCGACAGGTCAGGCTGAGGTTCAGAAGGAAAGATACCTTCCGCAGGGTTTGATTTGGGAGGTGCCTGCTCAGACCCGCTCGCTGGCCTGGATGGATCACCATGATTTGCACTCAGTACTTTTTCTCCAAGTGATGAAGTGGATATTACACCATATTTTATATTTGGAGACTGAAATAATAATAGAAAATAACATGCAGTTATGATCACAATTCTAAAATTCATTTCAGCTGAAAGTTTTACTAGTAGCGGTTTCTCTCGTACACACAGCATAGGTCACATTATTCTACCTGAAGGTCATTACCTGTGCATGTCCATTTAAAGAAGCAGAGATTTTTTTGCCGTCTGTCTGCACACTGTTGATATGGACGTCAACAGGAGTCAAGCCAGGAGGGGGAGACGGAGCTGCGTGCCCATAGGTGGGTACTCCAGACAACAAAATGTTGGTTAACGTGGCTTGGGCAGTGGAGGGAATCATAAGGTGTGGGACAGCAGAAAAGCCTAGACCAACATTTCATGAAGACAGACAGCAGACAGGAAAAGACTCAGAATCAACAAGCATTATATTATTTTCAGTAACAACAAAAAACATCATTTTGTTGCTGCAAATTTAGAAGAGAATTAAATTTTGATACCTCTCTGTAAGTTAAACATGACGATACAAAACAATGTTAAAATGGAACAACACTCTAGAGAATATTTAATCCAAGCTCCTCACTGTACAGCCGAAGAAATAGGCTAGGTTTAGCATGTGTATATGACTATCAAGAAATTCTAATCTCTCCAACTAGAACCTACACTTCCTATTGTTCAGGTCGGTGACCTTCATGTGACTTTGCCACTGCTCCCTCAATATCACACTTTTTTTTCCTGATCTGCTTGTCACATTTGAAGATTGTATTTTACATTTATGGAAAACTCACTGGTTCACTGTGCGTCATTTTAACTAATTTACACATTAGGGAATTTCTGTTAGGCTGCAGTGTGCTTGGAACCATAATTTTTCCCTAAGGACACAGAACCACCAGTACATTTTATTTAAAAACTGATAATATCTACAAAGACATGCCTTTCATTGTATTTAAATGATACTGACCTGTGGCACTTGAAGTATTAGCAAGTGGGGGTGCCCATAATGTGGGGCTGGGAGTGCCAGAACTTGGACTTTGTAAAGGACTGACTGAGCTATTAAGAGCATTCAGGAGTGAGTTCGGGGTTGTTGAAGTGTTTAGAGATAAGGTGGTGGGGCCCAAAAGACCTGTAATAAATGAATGTAAAGTCAATATGCATAAATCCAAGATTTAAAAATAACAGGTGGCACCAATATTGCTATTTGGAATGCACGTTGATATAACCTGAGTGATAGATTACCTTCTTTCAAATATTCACATGAAATACTGCATGGGACGATTTCAACACAGGACCTAGCTTATCCACAAACAGATGCTGACGAGGAAATGGAAGACAGGTGTGTGTCCAAACCCGGAAAGCAGACAGGGTCACTGAGCAGCGCCAGTGGTTTGCAACCATTTCACTGGCCAAGATGAACAAAATTCTGCTCAAGGGGAAGCCCATTCTCATTTGCCTGCATAATGCAGCTGTCAAATGCTTTCAGACAAACATTTCGAGCCACTGACAATTAGCAGTGACTAAGGGAATGTTTTCCCACCGCAGAATGGCCCCGTTTGGCCCACTGCAGACGGGTCTAGCTACCTGCAACAGCTTTCATACGACGTCAAAACACGTACGTGACTTCTCTGCACTCCGTCTCAATGTACAAAACAACTTTTCTCAGGAGAAAAAAAATTTTTCCCTTATTTTAGGGATTTAATGCTTGATTTAGGTAATGCAATTTTCCTTCTGGCACTTAAAATATGTTCTAAAGTAAAATGTGGATTTTTACACAAGTTTCCAGGAATATTTAAAGCATTAGGTATTACAGGATACGTATAGCCATGAAAATGTTTTAAAAATGGAGTAATTATGAATCTCTGCTCACTTTTCTTTTTCTCTCTAGTGCAGCAAGAACTCAGTTCTGGCCAAGTTATGTGGCTGGCATTTCCAGACGCACTGCCGTGTTAATGTGACTATTCAGACCTCCAGTGGAAGGGACCACTTTTACAAGCAGAAAAAAAAATTTGCCTTTACTGTAATAGTGCCTAAGCAAGGCTACTTGATGTATTAATCGTATTATTTAAACATTTTTTTTAAGATTTTATTTTTTTAAAGCAAGAATAGCTATTAGAAAAAAATTAGACTGCTGAGAGTATGTTTCCTGTCTCAAGTCAACACTGAGTTGGGTAGGATGATTTGCTAGGTTATTGCATTAACTTTTATATAAAGGCTACTGAGAAAATGTACAAGAAAGTAGGGAACTAGCATAATTTCATAAAGCAACTAGCTTCAGTCTGTAAGACGGGAATCCGTCATGAGGCAATAAATATCAGCATGGCTGTTGAGTGGCTCACTCTATCACCTTGAAGAACTAGAGCACTGAGATGAAGATGCTCTTTCATCTTCCCGTTCTTTGCCTGAGCTATGAATACTGGTCCATTTGTTCCCTCGGTGGCCCCAGGTTAGGCTTCCCCGCGTCCCAGGAGCAACGCAGGCCCAGCCACGGGGTGGGGCGCAGGGTTTCGGCTTGCTTTCAGCTCCCCCTCTGCAGCCCCTCACGCAGATCTGCAATTACTTTCCGAAACACAAACTGGAGAATCTGTATCTCTAGGGACCGACGGCAATATTGCAAATGCCAGAGAGAACAAACACATAAATTATAGTCGTCCCGCTGACTTCCCTCTCAGGGGCCTTCCTAATTGAGGAGAACAATCGCAGCCGAAAATAAAACAGTCAGACGTTGATTATTTATGCCGAAATAAGGAGAATCTGGGAAACAAATCCACAGAGTCTAACTAAAAACCAAAATGGATTGATTTGAGTTTTGTTGCTTTTCACCTGACCTGAGGGCCTGAAGAGGGAAAAACGTAACCTTTAAAATGTAGTCCCGCATGGTAGAAAGAAAGGGAACTGGATATGCAATCCCCCAGTGACTGAGAGGTGCTATAATAATAAATTTTATACCTAGTCCAGTGAGTCCGAGGCCTGCTGAGGCTAAGATATCCAGGCTGGGACATGCCAGGCCGGCAGGGCACGATGCTGGGGAAGGACTGGTTGCTATGGTAACCCCACTGCTTTCAAGTCCGAGGAGACATTTCCTTGCTTCATACATATTTAAGGCATTTCGTTCAACACTTTTCACAATCACAGACTATGAAAATACACAATGGGAAAGAAAAAAGTGACATGCAAGTAGTCTACAATGAACTGGGGAGGTGGGTGAGAAATGAACACGGTAATAAAAATTCAACTTAGGGAATATATTAATGCCGCTTTAAAGTCAACTGCCTATTCTAACCGCTTTCTACGTTCCCTCCTTTTGGTAAAAGCACAAAACGCTAGTTCCCATTTACTGGGTGTGTCCTGTGTTCCAAGCACAGTGATGGAAGCTGTACATACATTCCAATTACCACCAAAACCTTATGATGGGGTGGAAATTATTATTCATGTTCAGTGAGGATAAGGGACTTACCCAACATCACAGCACAGCTGTGGGCATAGCCAGTGGACTGGAACATGGGCCATCCCTAGAGCCCGTTCCCATTTACGTCCTCTTGTCTTTATATTAAAGCTTTCCACCCTTTATCTCATTTTTACAGAATAAATCACCCTTGCCTCCCTACAGTACATATACTGCATAATAACAGTCACTTATATTTGACATTTATGGTCTACTAGTTAACTAATAGACCTTGAGGTACCGCTATTCCTCAATGATGACACATGTATGGCAAAGCTTATAGCAAAATAAATTCCTAAACAATAAATCTTTTTTATCAATGGACTCATCTAGAAAATTGGAAGTGTGAACCTCAGGAGGAAAGCCTCCAATGAACAATAAAGAAAATTTGTGGCTGAGAAGGCAGTTAAAGCAGCAAAGAGCACAGGAGCCAGCAAAGCACAAATAAATGGCTCCGGATGCTGCAGGGCTTTATGTTCTCCCTTCCAGTCTGTTTTCCCCTGACTTCTGCTCATTTCTTACTGAACTCCAGGAATTCTTCTCGTGTCTGTCCATCTTACATGCACAAGTCTTCAAAAGTCTAGTCACCTTTATCTTTTAGTCCTGGTATTTACAGTGACCCTAAGTCAACTCCTATTAGTCAAGCATGCACAAAGCTTCGTAATACATAAAATTAATGCTCTAGTCTCTAACTTTAAATTCATTGTATCAAATTCACTTAGAATCAACGCCATCTTTTCATTTAAAGTTTTCTTTTGAAGAAGGCATGAGTTTGCCTTAAGCTGAACACTGAATACCACATTTACACATATACAAAATTATATCTGATATATATTATGCATATACCATTATGTATAGTTGATAAAACTTACAGCTTAGAAATTTAAAAACAGAAGGTACAATTCTTTGGTATTTTACCTACTTTAATAAAAATAGGCATAAACGTTACTACTGAGTACATGCTATTATGCAACTTGCTTTCTTTTTTCCTACACCAGTCCTATCCTCCAGCTTCTGGTGCAGGTTTCTTCAGAGTAACTAACTAGAAGCAGAATTGTTGGGGTAGAGTATCATTCCTTTTAGTGTCATTGGATGGTCTCAAATTGCTCTTCAAAGTAGCCGTGCCAATTTAACAATATTAGTATCAGATCATTTCTGTTTCCCCATTTTCTCACTAGCACTCAATATCATTGGAATTACCTCATTTAATTTTTACTGTATATGTAATTACTGAAATTTTGCAACATCTTAAGGGAAGGGTTCCAAGAAGGTTAACCTGGGTATACTCATTACTAAGATATTTATTATTAAAGAGAAAGGGCACTTCTTTAAATCTCCAGGGCTAGCACAGTGGCTCAGAAAATAAGTGCTTTTTAAAACTGTACTGACATGTACATATACAATATTTTGCCTTATCATCTACCTGGTAGCTTAGTAATGCTTAAAGTTACCAGCTTGCAAAGTAATTTAAAAAGGTTTTCTCTTTCCTTCTCATATATTTATTGAAAAATAATGGTCACTAAATATGGACTCCAAAACCCAACATATATAAGAAAATGGTGATCAACAATGAATGCCGTTACAAGTTTATACTTGTATAAAATAACTAAATATGATATATAATGACATATATATTATATAGAATATTTAGTTCCATGAATGTGCAAATAAACACTTATATGCAAAGAAAAGGGAATGTGATGTGACACGTGCTTCCCTGGATCCAGGCCCCGAACCAACCTTGCTGGGCTGTTTTGGCTTTGGTTTAATACTAACGAAGACATCCAGCTGTTCCATCAACTGAGTAATAAACTGTGGATCGACTTCAATTTCTTCCTTCATATCAAACATCAGCACAAGAGGAAGACAACCCTAGGAAATGTCATGATACCAAGTGTAGAAGGTTAAAAAGTTATTCATTTAAATGCCTAATAATTTAACATGTCTACAAACAATGCAGTATTTTACAGATCTAAAGGGTAAACCAAAGTATTAAAGCTAAACTACATACCTTCGCGTAGCTCGGAGGACTGTGTGAAAATGACGTTGAGTTGGCAGAAACTACTTTTTGGGTGACACAATTGTATGTGTCTTAAGTTTCTAATTTTGGCTCTGAATTTTTTACTCATTCTCCACCTGGGACAATTCCTCTATTCTCCGATTTCAGTTGTGTTGATGATGCCAGAAACTAGATTCTCAACCATATAAAGGGTACACATCTTGCGCCTTTGCTCAAAGACTGACAGTGGTGGCTTTTTATCGTCTCCAAAATGAAATCTAAACGCGTATCGGCATTTAAAGATCTCCCCATTTTGGCCTGGCTGTGTTTGCACAATCGCAGGTCTCTATGTCTCCATGTCAGCCCCCAGCCCCAGGCCAGACCAGCCTCTTCACTACCTTTTTTTTTACAGGTTCTCTAGACTGGCCTCTTCACGCATCACAAGGCTTCTTCAGCAACCCAAAGCCCACTTCTCTTCTAACGTAGCTCAAACTTTGCCTCCGCCCTCAAGTTCACTGCTGCTATTGTCCCTTCTTTTAACTACCACACTATTGCGTGCGGCAGGGTTTGGAGCTCGTTTTCTTCTCTGATGCTTTCTTCCTGGCCCCTGACCTACCGAGGATGGGAGCCACATCACATTCACCTTTTCATGCACAGGATCCTCGGGGCTAGCCTAATGACTGATGGTTTCGTACCCACGTATCAGGAGAAGGTATCATGAAACATACTAGAATTAAAATGAAATTACTATGTTTCACTTCTCTCGTGGATAGAAGTGATTTTTGTAAGGACATGGCTATTTAAAAAAGGTGGCGGTATTTAAAATATAGGTAAAATCCTTTTAATTTATCCCTCCCTCCCTTACTTCTTTTAATGTTGTGCAATAATACATTTTATTGCACACCTATATTTTTGGCAGGTATAGCCACAGTATGAAAAAGTTCACTGAACACAGGGCAATACCTAAAGAATTTGAAAAGCGAGAAAAAAAAATGAGGAGTAAGCATAATAATCTTTGGATATGAATATGCTATGTGATTAGCAGTATATTAAAAATAGCTTGATAAAGTAAACTTGGCTAAAAAATACCATTCACAGCAAAATAAACTTCATAAAATTACGTATTATATTCTTTAATGATTAAAACAAGTTCTCATCTGTCAAAGAAATGGAGTCAACCATACAAAATTGAATTTTCTAAAAGTTTCTCAAAAACAAATTCTGCAAGTTAGTAACAGCAAAGGCCATGGTTGAAGCTTACTGATTCAAATGTCACTAAAGGTCAAGTTCTAAATGGAAGAATGCTACGGTGTTTTTAATAAAAATATTTGTTAGCCCACATTATGTCAATTCATTTGGTAACTACATATCAGCCTTCACACTGGGTTTTTAAACAAAGACAGGAAGGATAAACATATTGCAAATTTTAAGTCGGAAGCAGTACTGAATTATGCGACTGCTATTTTTTTTCAATGTATAACATTTAAATTCACAGGTCAAACAGCACTTTTAAAATTCTATCAGAGGTTTATGAACTGTCTAAACATTGCACGCTACCAAAATTTGTCTTTGAGGGTAATATTTAAAATCTAGTTTTACTTTCCTGTTTAAATAGAAGACTTTCTTTGTCAAATGAAAACGGCAAACCAACACGGGTCATATGAAAACAATCACCTTCCTCAAAATACAGTTACTTCATTCGAACCTCTTCTGTGTTTAGTCTAAGTTTTAAAAAAGAAAAGCGCTGCCAGGAAATGTCTCACCTGTGATGAAACCCGACCTGTCGGGCACTATCTGCCTTGCTCTTTTATTTCCTTTCACCGAGAAACTTCCTTATTTGACCCGGCTTCCAAAGTGCTTTCACAAATACCACGTTATTAAGGTGTGTGCAGCAACACACACTGTACCCAAAGGGGTAAAAAAAACAAACAAACGAAACTGTAACACTAATTTCACTAAACCTACCATGAGATATTGCCTTGCAAGACAGACAGACTCAATGGTGCCCTGGAGGTAGACGGTGGATTTCTTTTGTGGATTACTAGGGTCAGGAAAGTGGATCTGAGCACCTGTTCTCTGCATGATATGCTTGATGTTACTTCCATTTCGACCCATCATAAAGAGATGATGTTGAGCTGCGATATCTAGTTGTGTGCTCACGGGAATAGCAGATGCCAAGCTCCCTGCAAGGTGTTCCAACAGCATGGCAGTTCCTTCCTAGGAGAAAATGTGGGAGAGAAATACTCATATAAAGTAACTGTCCACACACAGGGAAAGTGCACTTCTAGTAGCTATAGAATACAACACATTTATCTAAAAATCAGAATGTAATACAAGGGAAAATTCTGAAAAGAAAACAAGTCTAAAATCCTTTAAAAGTAAAACTTTAGCCCTGGCTGGTGTGGCTCAGTGGACTGAGTGCTGGTCTGAGAACCCAAGGGTCACAGGTTTGATTCCCAGTCAGGGCACATGTCTGGGATGAGGGCCAGGCCCCCCACAGGGGACCTGTTTCTCTCCCTTTCTCCCTCCCTTCCCCTCTCTCTAAAAATAAATAAATAAAATCTTTTAAAAATAAAATAAAGCTTGAATAATTTGTACCTTTACGATGTTTGGCATTATCCCCATCACATACCTTCACAGCACTAGTGTTATTCTGAGACCCTCGTACTATGACAGTAGCACCATACATTCGGGACCGCTGTTTAAATGACACTGAAATGTTGTATGTTTGGGATATGTGCTGGATGGAGGGGGAATTAGGATCAGGAACTGGCTGAAGGATTCCAGCAATTGGTAGCTCAAACATCAGCACCAAAGGAAGCAGCTCCTAAAATGAAATTATGAAAACCCAAAGCAAATAGTTACATTATCATACACTTAGAAATATGTATAATTCATTTATTCTTTTCTGAAGGTGGAATTTTAAAACATAAATTGCTTTCATTATACACATAAGCTTGGGTGGAATATATAAAGTTTCTTAAATGAAAGGAGTCTTTTATGAAACCTGCAAGTTTGTAACTTTAACCGCCTGTGGCATTTTCCTTAGGACTCTGATTTCAAAATCACCAGAGAAACTGAGTCAGGTAACATCCAGAATGTTTCTAAGAAACTTCTTTGATACATTAAACCAACTTCTGTTACTATATCTTACATACTGAACACATGATTTTATTATAAATTGATAAATTATGATATTTTTAATACTCTATAATGAAAATATTGCTGACAGTGATTTACAGTATTAAAGTAATAGTTACCCGAATTCTAACTCGGGCAGACTCTACTCCTGCCGGTTGTCCTGCTATAGAAACCTGCAAAGATGAGGAAATACAGAGTCAGATTTATTGAACCCACATCTGCTTTTCAAGTTACCTACACCCTTGCTACTCAAAGTGTCCTCCAGGAAAAAATAGCATCAGCATTGCCTGGGAGCTTGTTAACCCAGGGATCCCACTTCTGGGAATATAGCCTAAGAAACTCAAAACACTAATTTAAAAGGACACATCCACCCCTGTGTTTACCGCAGCTTTATTTACAATAGCCAAGATCTGGAAACAGCCCAAGTACCTATTGGTAGATGAGTGGATAAAAAAGCTGTGGTACATTCACACAATGGAATACTACTTGATCATAAAGAAAATCTTTCCTTTTGTGATAGCATACATGGACCTGAAGACTATTACACTAAGTGAAATAAGCCAGTCAGAGAAAGACGAATATCATATGGTCTCACTTATATGTGGAATCTAATGAACAAAATAAACTAACAAACAAAACAGAAACAGAGGCATGGATACAGGGAACAGGGTGAGAGCTGTCAAAGGAAGGGAGGTAGGGGGACTGGATAAAAGAAGGTGAAGAGAGTAGGCAAAAAAACATATAAGCATAAGAGACACAGACAGCTATGGTGACAACCAGGGGAAGAGGGGGTAGGGGTTACTTGGGACTTTGCTTGGGACGATGGGTACACGATGCAGTGGGCAGGTGACATTTTACTGAGCTGTACACTTGAAACTTGTATGGTTTTGCAAACCAATGTCACCCCAATAAATTCCATTAAAAAAAAAGATCTCAGGCACCAACCCAGACCTGCTTCTTCAGTACTTGCATTTTAATGAGCTCCTCAAGTGATTTGTGTCAGTTGATTTACATCAACTCCTAGGGCTTACCTGAAACCTCACAGCCCCATGAGGCTGTCCTGCCTCCTTTATAATTTTTCTCGGTCACTGCACTTCCTCCCTTTGTTTAAACTCCTTGCAGACCAGATGAGTATAAATACACAATGATACTGCTGCACAAGGTTCTGAAGATGCTGAACTCTTCCATGCTAGCTGGGAAAAAACTGTTGCTGTCACACCCGCCTCCAGCCCTCCTGGGATCCCCTGGACTCTCCCAGGATCCATCAACTAAAGAATTAATCTTAGCACTAAGTAAGTGTGTGGGGACCCAGGACACTGTTTTCAGAACGCATGCTTATGCCATACTAGTTGTCAAATATTTTGAACGCTGCCCTTGCTTTTTACCATGGTCTAGTTCCTCATGTATGTGTCCCACTGCCACAGCAGTCCCCATTTATTCACCTTTGCGGCAGACACAATCTCTGGTATCCCGATTAGCTCGGAAGAGAGAAAACTTCGAAATAACACAAATAATATTATCTGCTTTTCAAGTATGTACTTAAAATGCTTTCTTGTGGACAGGTGAGTTCCATTTGTTTCCAAACGTAAGAACTAAGAAAAATGTGTATGAACTAAAGAAAGACATAATTTAGCAGTGCAAACTGGTAGTTACAGAATAGTCACAGGGATGTAAAGTACAGCATGGGGAATACAGTCAGTAATATTGTAATAACTATGTGTGGTGCCAAACGGGTGAGAGATTTATCAGGGTTAACGCTTTGTAAGTTATATAAATGTCCAATCAGGGGCTCATACACCTGAACGTAATATAGCAGTGTATGTCAACTGTAATTCAAAAACCAAAGAAATGCTGGGTTGTTTTTTTTTTTAAAGAGAAAGGCGTAATTCAATGTGAGGAAGTTGGGCGCTCATGGATTGCCTCTCTGGAGGTGAGGTGGCGCAGCCTGGGGTGCTGCAGAGAGGACCACAGCATGGGTGGGCGCTCGGGCTGGGCAAGCCTCAGGCCCTTTCCTAATTCACATGCTCTCTGGGCCTTTCCTTACGGACTTCACTGCATGTTGCCATCACTTCCTCCCCTCTTTACTACCAACCAACCACTTAAGAGATCGAGAGTTTAAGCCCACCTACAACTCATCCCCTTGCAGAAGCAGAGCTCTTTCAACGTCCACTACATGTCCTCTCCATGATTACTTTTTTGCTCTCATCTCCCAAACAGGATGTGCACATGGAAAATTAAGGCTGTAAACTTTGTTACATACAAATTCGTGTGAAAAGACAAAGCACCTGGTTGCTTTTTTCGGCTTGGTTATTCCTGTTGGAATCTGGAAAGTGGATGTGGCATCCTGTTTCTTCCATCACTTTTTTAATATTGTTGCCACCTTTGCCGATTACATGAGAATGTTCTGTGTGTGACACATCCATCTTCAAGGTGACCCGATTGCTCTATGTGGAAATAAGTATTAATTCATGATGCATGAAAAAGGAAGGAACAGCTCCCTAAAACATCCCCCTAAGGGAACAGTATTAACAAAAAGTGAGCTGCAGCAGGCCACGCTGATCTCTTAATAAGGTTTCTTATAAAAATGTTTGATGTCTACTTATTTCTCATTGGCTATGAAAAAAAGAAATTCTTATTTTAAGACAAATTTGTCATATGAAATAGAAAGATATAATCTTTACCAAGATAATTTTTGGAAAGTAGTTTCTAAATAAAATCAACTATAATCACAAAAAAATTACTTTTTTTCCTTAATATATATTATTGATGAAATATTTAATTCAAATAACTAAAAACAGATGAAAACACAATTATAAGACGGACTATACATATATACATGCTAGTAGGACTATACAACTAAGTTGATAGGAAAGTAGAAATAAAAATAAATCTCAATCTGAATAAAGAAGTATTTACAAGCATTTTTACAACTTCTGTATTACTGTATGTCAAACTTGACAAAATAGATCTATTATTCTCTCTGGTGGGAAGAAGAGTGAAGAAGAGATCATAGAGCATAGATCTTGTAACAGTGAAATGGCTTAAGTAAAAACACAAAGTATGAGATTAGTTACATTAAAGCAAAATGTAAAATTCTAAGACATAATGAAATATTGTGGTCATATGGAATCCAGCTATTTAATTTTGGGAAATTTAGTGTTATAAAATTATAAAGACTGATATGAAATATTTTCTCATTTACAAAACTGATACTAAAATTCTTCAGTCCTTGGGAAGTAAAATTTGAGTCAAAAGACAACGGACATAAAAAATATCAATAGTTTTACATCTTCTGAATTCTTAAATTTTAAATATACTCATTAAATACTTTGGTTTTTAAACTTGGTCCTTTTAGTTTAACCTTTGAAATACAGGAAGATATTATTCTTTATGGAAATTTCTAAAATAGTTAATAATTATAAAGTAAATAATTCTTAAGAATAAAAAACAGAAAGAACAAGAAAAGAAAGAGGAAGAGTTCAGAAACCATTTCAATGAATTATCAGGTGGTTATGAACCAGAGAGCCCGGACTTAAATCCCGCTCCCCACTTAATAGTAATTAGACCTTAATCAGATTCCCTAATATCTCTGTGCTAAGTTAGTTAAGAGAATTAAAAAATTAATATTTAAAAAGTGCTTAGCAAAGTCAGTGATAGTAACAGTGATTTAAAGTGTTTATTAAATTAATACTCACAAATGAGTATGCATTTTTAAATATTTAAATTTCCCCATTATCTCTATATATAGTTGCAGAGAAAGAATGTACAAGAGAAACTGTTGGATTTCATGCCATCACACCCAGAGCTATACAGAGGATCAGTTTGGTTTTCTACTGACATCATAAAGGCCAATATGATAACTCTTACAATTCTTCATCACTTGTCCTATACAAATCAGGATCGGTGTCTATTTCTGAAGATGGCACATACATACATACATACACACATATATATGTACATTTACACACATATGTATATGTGTGTATATATGCACATGTAGATATAACATTATGAATTACCCAGTAAGAGAGAACCTATTCAAATTTTAAGCAGAACTTTAAACCCATTGTAGAATCACATGTGCTTATTTTAAAACCCACCATTACTTTCTCCTGGTTTTTCTTCTCCAAATGGTTCTTTCAAAACAGCATGAAGTAGCCCTTGCAGAGACAAGGTTCTGACATCTGAGTGTCCTTAACATTCACTTACTTTTGTGTCTAAGACAGACATGATCATTTCCTTGGCTTCCTTAACATCTTCTTTCTTTCCAGAAACTTTAATATGGGGATCTATAAGAAACCAAAAACAAACAGCTCATGTGACACCACCAAACTCTGTTTTAAAACTGATATTATAAGAAAAGAGATTCTATAATATATTCAATATTTGATTCATTCTAAGTGTGTTATCGTAATAAAGAATATAAAAAAATCAAAATTGTGCATTCATCTGTGTTTTTTAATCTTAAAACTGTTTAAACCATTTAACTTTAAACCTAATTGAAAAATAAGTATACCATGTAATTATATTTTAAACAAGGAAGGAGTCTACAAATTCCACTTATTAACTGATCTCTCATTACATTCCAGGTCCTGTTCTAACACTTTAAGTGTATTAGCTCATTTAATCTACACCAGAGCTTTCTTTGTGTGGTTGTTTACAGAGGAAACTACTGTTAATAGAAAGAAAAAAAACTTAATCTTCATTCAGAAATATTTAATATTTATTAAAAATGAGTATTAAGTGACTAATACGTGGTTTCTCCAGAAAAAAGTCCAGCCATTGTTAATACAACAAGAACGGTTTGTGCCACATCGACGTAACCTGGGAGCCAAGGAGAATGTACTGGAATGTGCATGCATGAAAAATGACGACTTCACTGTACCTATTCAGCAGGGCTGGTAGACGCCATTGAGTGAGCATGTGTACTGTGTGGCTGTTGCATTCAAAATGACTGAGCAAGTAGAGCAACAAATTTGCATAAAATTTTGTGTTAAGCTTGAACAGTCCTCTGTGGAAACTATTCAGATGATTCAGAAGGCTTTTGGGGACGATGCAATGAGTGCAGCACAAATAAAAATGTGGCACAAATCCTTCAAAGATAGTCGAGAATCTGTTGAAAGTGATCCACATTCTGGAAGGCCTGCAACAAGCAGAACACCTGAGAATGTTGAGTGTGTACGGGCTGCAATCAACAAAGACCGGCAACTGCGAGTGCGAGAACTAGAAGCTGATCTGGGGATTCCAAAAACTACTGTATCCGAGATTTTGACACAAGATCTTGGCATGAAAGGTGCCGTAGCAAAATTCGTTCAGGGGCTTCGGCAACCAGAGCAAAAGGAACATTGTGTTGCAGTTGCTAATGACTTGATCAAACTACTACCAATGAACCATATTCCTCAAGAAGGTCATAACCAGAGATGAATGGTGGGTCTACAGCTACGATCTGGAAACAAAGGCCCAGTCATCCCAATGGAAGTCGCCTGGTTCTCCATGCCCGAAGAAAGCACAGCAAAGTCATAGCAAGATCAAGATCAAGATCGGGAAGGTGTCCATCAGGAGTACGTCCCTCCAGGCCAAACAATTAATAAGGAGTACTACACTTCAATGTCCTCTGTAGATTGAGAGATGCAGTATGACCAAAATGGCTGCAGCTGTGGACAACTGGTGACTGGCGGCTTCATCAGAACAATGTGACCGCTCATGTATCACATCTTGTGCAGAGTTTTCTAGCAAAACATCAAATCACCCAGGTGACTCAGCCCCCAAACAGCCCAGATTTGGTACCCTGCAACTTCTGGCTTTTCCCAAAACTAGAATTGCCTTTGAAAGGGAAGAGATTTCAGACCATCCATGAGATTCAGGAAAATACAAATGGATAGCTGATGGCGATTCCAACAAAGGATTTTGCAGAGTGCTTTGAACAGTGGAAGAGAGGCTGGAAGAACTGCGTGAGGTCCCAAGGTGCCTACTTTGAAGGAGACTGACATTGTCCTATATATAATGTTTCTTGTATCTTGTATCTTCTTCAATAAATATCTTTATTTTTTATAGCAGATGGCTGGATACTTTCTGGATAGACCCTCACTCGAATATGTTACAACTCTTGCTTATTAGTGCCATGGAATGTTATACAGGAAAGCATTCACTCACTTAGAATGTATTTTCTGAACCTCCACTCTGTACCAGTGCATTACTCTAGGGGCTAGGGGATTTGTCAGTGAAGAAAAAAGACCCCTGTCCACGAGGAGTTTACAGTCTTGGGCAGGGAGACAAGAATGAATCAAATGAATAAATCGTCTAGTATATCAGAACCTAACTGCTACAGGGAAAAAAAAAAAAAAGGATCAAGAGTACCAGCTATGGGGCAGGTGTCGGGGCATTAGCCTAAACAATGAAGTAAGATGTGAGTAAAGGCTTGAGAGGAAGTGAGGCAGCTGGTCACGCTGGAGTCTTACACGGAGGGAGGGAGGCCCAGAGCCAAAGGCCCACGGTGAGGTCATGCCTCTGCCACTCTCCTCAGTCGGGTTCTCAAGCCTCCCCAGCAATCTAGGCATCTTGTGACCTCGTAGGCCAGCCTGACAGGGACAGAGACCTTTCCGGGAAAAGTCAGAAGGTCCACGCCACTGGCTGCAGTGATGAAGCTGAATAACAGAGAGAAGGCTTCATCATCATCACAGTCACTAACAATGCCCATCTCACTGACTGCCTCCAACATACGGCCTTCTCTGCCTAGTCCTTCTCGTACTTCAAGGGGACAGCATCAGAAAATGTTTGCAGAGCGTCTTTCACAATGAACAAGCAATTCTGCCTGAGTCCTTCGGCAGGCCGTCAGTCCTCTAGGATAAAACATCAGTCACCTGGTGGGAATTTTAATCAAACTACCACACTGCCGTCCTAGTGTGATTTACCGTCCTCATCCCACCGTGCATTTGGAAATCAAGATGGCACCAAGAGCAGGTCATTGTCACATGGTGCAACTGAGCTACCGAAGAGAAAGAAAGAGATGACAGAGATAGAGACAGAGAAAGGAAAGAAGAATGGGAGGGAGAAAACATATTTTTTAAAGCTACCCACTCTTAGGACCAGGATGGAGCAATAGCTTCAGTGTTCAAGAATGCATCTGGCCTCCGGGGGAGACATCCCAGCAGCTGTGCTTGGTTTGAGTCCCTGCCATCACCTCCGGCCCCCACCATCTCTCTCCCCAGACTGAGTTTCCCGTTGGCTGTTCTTGGCCTTAGGCACTTCCCCTCACCCTGTTCTGAATCCCTCCCCTGACATTTGCCCTGTTAAAGGGGCATTGTTAAGATCAAAGACCTTAAGATTCGTTAAAAAGCTCTAAAACATTTACGTGCCAGGTATTATAAGGCTGGGGGCTTAATGCCTGAACACCACAAGCTGGGGGAGCCCGTACAGCAAGGTTAGGGTTAGGGTGTTTTGTTCACAGCACTGGTTCCCCAATGCATCCTAACTGGGAGGCGTCTTCTCTGTTAAGACTCTCTGTCAACTTTAACACATGTAAACAAAGTATTTTCTCCAATAATTCTCATTATATCCATTATAACTTCTCTAGGCAATATTTACAAAAAGAGCTGTCTGCATTCAAAATTTTGGTCTCAACTATCTTCAACTTCAGTTTGAACAGGCTGACTGTGAAGTTAATCTCTACTGAAAATGCTCACTCCTCAGGACTAAAACTGGGTTTTTCCAAAACATGCTTGCTCATCAGAATTGTAACTTGCTAAGATACTAAGTACCAGGGTCTCCAGGACCCAGCATTCAGCGTTTTGTTGGTTTTTACATCAAGTATAGGACACAGCAGCTTATACCACATAAAAAAAGTAATTGTAGTCCCTTATGTATGGCCCAAGTATATATAACATAAACTGCAAACTGGGCCCCTTAGCCCAGAGCTGTGAAGAGGTGGCCACATAACATCTGGCTGTGAAAATCAGTGGGGATTCTGTCCACCAGGGAGAGATGGGAGTCAGCTAGATTGGGTGAAAAAGGTGAAGGCATTGAGAAGGGGAAAAAAGAAAACCTCATAGACACAGACAACCGTATGGTGATCACCAGAGGGAAAAGGAAGTGGGCATAGGCAGAAGAGGGTAAAGGAGGGGGTGAATGATGAGGGAGGGGACTTGACTTGGGGTGGTAAACACACAATACAATATACAATATATAGCACTGTGCACCTGAAACCTATACAATTTTATTAACCAGTGTCACTGTAATAAATTCGATTAAATTTTTAAAATAAATAAATAAATAAAAGAAAATTCTTCTTATTTCAAAGTGAAAGAGCACCATCTAGTGACCAAAATTTTAAATTATCAAAGGATACAAATAAGGGATGCGAACAACATATAGTCAACAACACAGAACACCAAACTGTTGCCAGGACCCAAATCAGCACTTGGTTGGAAAACAGTTCTTTAAATAATCAAATCTCATAAATAGAGAAAAACAAACATGACAAAATTCTGGTTTAAATTGCAAAGCGTCTAGTGGTAGTCTATTTTTCATTTCCCCTTTTGCCCTTGCTTACAAGATATCTACAAGATGTAAGCTCTTATTCCAGGTTGAGCTTAATGTGCTTATTTTAAAATCTGGAACAGAGCTCTCTGCTTTCTGAGTGTTACAGTTTACAGTTCGAACATGTCCATGTGATCCACAAGGGACTAAGGTTTCCTTCAGACCCACTCTGGAAATACTTGATGGAGAAAAGAAAAGTCAAAGTGTTAACCATATGAATAAACATAAACAAAGGAAAATTTCAGCTGTGGAGATTGATGGAAGATGATAGAGAAATAGGTAATAAGTGTATAGTCCCCCTCCCCAAAATCAATGGCTTTGAAAGACAATCCTAATTTGGGCATGCAAGTTTTCAGACATTTGCTCTAAAAATAATATTCACTGCTTTCTAATCAACCCTCACACTCCCTGAATATGGGGATAGTTGTGTAACTTTCACAGCGCCAAACCAAGTCACAGATACCCAGCAGACTGTTGGTGAAGGGACTGACAGCTCCCCTATTTGGGGAGAGAACTAGAACAGAGGAGATGGAAATCTGTAGGAAGAGGCTAAACGTCACATCCAAGGTGACCACAGGTCCTGCACTTCCCCCAAAGAGTCTTGACTGCAAATATTCTGATCTTATTATCTCTATAAAAATACAGAGAACTTTCAGATAGTCACCCAGATTTTTAAATTCCTGTCCTATCTGCTCACGTCTCTGTGGGAGAGAGGAATACCAGATGGTGATCCAGCCATCACTGGGCGATAAGCAGCTGCAAACACCTGGGAATGGACGAGGGCATGCAATGGGAATTGTGTAAGTGTACACTGAAAACAGAGCTACACCTGTGTGCAAAAAGGTTTCTATCACTTACTTCCATGTATTCATAAAGACTTGATACAACAACAATTGTTTTCATAAGAACACATGCTAAAAACCACCTTTTCAGTAAAAATAGTTGGGATGTTTACGTGAACTTAAGTGAAATTTTAGTTACGGTTATAAAAGATAATCTCGGTGCCCTGGTTTCTGCTCTGTAGTTTCCCATCCTTAGAAACATTCCTATTCCTAGAAATACTAGTAAATATTTTATTGCCTTTTCTTCTCTCTCCTCAAGCTTAAACCTCCTTCCCATTTCATTCCTATCCCACAGCAAAATCTACAGAAAATACTCGTCAGCCATTTCACTCTAATTACTATGCTACAGAAAATAACGTCCTACGGACACATGATAAACTGAAGCCTTCAGTGTCTCACCCATGATCTGTTGTAGCTACTTTCCTGTCTCCAAGACATAGTGCTGTTGAGCAAAAAATTCAACCCCCCCAAAATTCTAAGTAATGCTTTCACTCTCAGCATGTTCTCTCCCAGAGAGGAAACAACAGCAAATTCTTTGTTTGACTAACCCAACTCCTCCCACCCACAATGCCCACAAACAAACGAGGTCATCTGAGAGTTGCACTTTTGTTTATGTGGAAAAGTTCCTGAAATCAGAATGGTTTGGGTACATTTCATGCATGTAAACAAAACTGTCAAACTGGCCTAAAATCCATAAGAACAGGCCAGTGGGCAGAACTCACTTTCTCCTGGCTTGGAGTTCTTTTCACTTTTATTTCAAGTTCTTCCTAATGAGTCTTAGACTTTAAAACTATCTAACCAAGAAGGGCATGGCTGGGGCTGGGTCCATCAACACTGCTGGGAGCGGTCAGTGTTCACGGGCAGAGCGGCATCTCCGGCTCCGCTGAAACACCTGCAACCACTGAGAATACGTCCACAGTGGCAAGCAGTTCCAAAGCAGAAATGACCTTTTTTTTTTTAATATGTAAGAAAGACTGCGGCTCTAGCGTTAGTCTCAGAAAAGGCCCCAGACATGTCAAGGGCGCTGGCTGACTTGGATCACAGAGGGAGATGCTACAAAAAGCCAACCACAGACTGTATTAAGTTTTAATGACTTTAACTCCGCAAAAGGCTACAGATTCCCTTCATGTTGTGGGGAAAAGATGTAGACTCTGCAGTTATGATAACAAGATCTGAATCTGAATTAAGCCATAGGAAGCACTGTTACCACAGAAAACTCGCTGAACCTCTGGAATACAGTTTCTTCAAAAAAAAAAAAGAAAGAAAGAAAGAAAGAAAAAGAAAAAGGAAGGAAGGGAGGGAGGGAGGGAAGGAGGTGGGGAGGGGGTGGAAAAGAACAGAAAAGAGCCCTGGCTGATGTGGCTCAGTGGATTGAGCACCGGCCTGGTTCGACTCCCAGTCAGGGCACATGCCTGGGCTGTGGGCCAGGTCCCCAGTAGGGGGCATGTGAGAGGCAGCCACACACTGATGTTTCCCTTTTTTCCCCCCTCCTTTCCCCTGTCTAAAAATAAACAAATAAAATCTTTTTAAAAATTAAGTGAAAAAATGAAAAAGTTTGGTCATATCATTGTGATACTTTCTTATAAATCTAAATTTCTTTAATATAAATAAAGTGGGACTTACCATAAGGCTCTTAAATAAAACATGATTAACAACTTTATTTTCCAATTTTTTGGTATCTTATGATAAGTAGCTCACCAAAGATATCACACTCTAAAATGTTTCCCAAGGACCCTGAACTGCATGCAGCAAACACAAGTGTGTCTGGAACAGCGAGCTGTCCTGAGTGGACGGAGATCTGCCTCTGAACCTGGTGACAGGCCCCACTGCTGGCTTCAGAGATGGCAGCTCGGGCTCTCCTTTTGTTTTGCACACTCTAGGAATGGGCAATTTTGTATCCAAGTGGATGAATTTCAGGGTTCACCCCACTGGCATTCCCCAAATAATCTGCTTGCAGGCCCAGAACAAGTGCAGCGACAGCCCCACCCAGAGGTGGGCTTCTACTTCAAACCCTCCTTGAACCATGTCACTGTTCACAACTGATACCATGCAATGCATCTGCTGCTCTGAATATTTTTCCTTTAGGGTAGCAAGTCACTTTGCTGATCAGCAAACGTGAATTCAACTCACAGTCAACTGGTCACAGCCCATATTGGCCTGTGAAACAAAGAGTTTCCCTCTGACCTCTTGAGAAACAGACTGTCCTTTATATACAAACAAAAAAAGAAGTAATACAGGTCGAATAACAGACCGATATCATGTTTTGTAAGGGAAGATATACACTTTATCAAGGGACAGAGAAAACCTGAACTGACTCATTAAATGTACTGGAAACGATTTCAAAAGAACAAAAACAGAATGGCAGGAAGTCAATACACTTTCAGCTTATTTTATAGTCAGCAAGTAATATAGAATCCAGATTCTTTCAGGAATGCTGTTTGACAACAAGAATTCCAATAAACTGAGTTAGAATAAAAGGGCAAAGAGTGTATTTGGAGAGGTGGTAGAAGAGCCCAAGCTATACACAGTTAAGGCAAAATGTTGGTGAGCAGACAAAGCACATCTGATATCACAGCTGGGACCAACAGAAAACAAGTCCACCTGTTGCAGGCATTCCCTGCACAAACTGTGTTGCTTTAAGATAAGGCATTATGTCATCCTTACTTACCATGCCTTAAACCTGAAAATATTAATCTCCTTACTAGTTAACTAGAAGAAAAGGGAAAGGGACAAGGGAGAAGTGCAAAAGCAAATGTATTTTAAATTCAAAAACCTAGTTTTCATGAGAAAATAAATATTTCCATAGGTACCCACAATCAGTTTACCTACCATAATGACGTGAGATAAATTCCTTCCAAAATTCCATTTGGCAGAATGAAACTTAGTACCCAACAGAGAAAGAGCATGTTGTACGCGATAATGGTGTGAGTATATGAGCAAATTGAAAGATAGGAAGTATGGCAAGTTGCTCAAGATGTTTTTCTCTTTAACTATTTGGCAGTGATTGGAGATGAGCTGCCCCCACCACTACGGGAATCAACAGCTCAGGCAAGTTCTTGCGGACCGAAAGGAAAGAGTGTGTTCACAGACTGAGAAGGAGCCTGTGGGCCCCTCTGTCAATCAGAAAAGAGCTATCAGCTGGGGAAAGTTCAAAACTAGCTAGAAGATATAGACACGAGCTTTTGCTGATGGAACACCAGCATGTCCAACATAATCAGAAACAAAAGAGTTCAGAATACAATGATAATAAGCTACCATAATGGTTCTCTGTTGATGTTTCAACTTTAGGAGGGAAGAAGGCATGACAGGAAAGAAGTAAACTGGGCACATGCCTCTTCTCTGTTAAGATTCCTTATGTGCCTTATCAAAGCTGTTTATTTAATCAGAAACAGAGTTATAGGAACTCAGCAAAAACCTAGACATAATCGCAAAGAAGAACAACCAAATGCAAACAAAGTAATAGGCAAACTCAAGGCATAACAGATGAAATAATCAGAAACAGATGTATTTAAGGAGTGTGAGAATTGGAAAAAGGGTAACTACCTTATCTTATGTACCACCTTATCTCAGGCAGTGTAAACTGAACTCCAAGCATAACCACAGAGCGGCTGTTCAGGTAGATGGAGGGCAGAAAAAATCCAAAGCACAAGAGAAATGGAACACAGAGAGTGGAAAGGGTGGAAATAGGAAAGTTAAAAACGTAAAGCCTAACTCGATCAGTTTCTTGAAGCCTTTGGCATCCAAGCTCTATATTCCAGAGATAAGGAGGAGGATTCTGGAAAGCGGGAGGAAGGGAAACTAAGTGCCAGGAGGAAATCTGGAATCACTGAATGGTTTGTTATAACAATCCTACATAAAGTAGGGGCTGTGCTAGGTTACTGCAAGGGAGACTGTTCACATATGCATGGGCTGCAGATGGACAACTCTTTTGACAGTGGGAACAAAGCCCAAGCCACATGGAAGGGCAAAAGCCATCATGTAGGGACCCAGGATGAGTTAGGAGCATGTATAAGAGAGCTGGCCTGGACACAGGCCCCTGGAATGGAACCGGAGTCCCAAACCTACACACAGAGTCGGTCTGACAAAGGAGGGGGCACTGACGCCGGGATGGAGGCGCCTGCCAGGATAAAGCATCCTCAGGAAACTCTGCTGAGATAACAGCACGTTATGCAAGAATTTCTAGGAGCCAGAAGTGACTAATCTCCCTTCTCTCTCCAAAGAATACTGATGTTCACAGTGCATAGGGCAGCTCCCAGCGGTACGCCTGTGGTCTAAACTCAAAGCACTGTAATCTGTGGCCGGGGCAGACTGTCCCTTTTTACAACAGCTGGGAGTATTCGTGAAACATCGTAACATACCACTGCTGGCTGCCATTACAGAAAAATACCATGCGTTTAACAGTTCACACACATTAGACAAGGGAAATCCTGGAAATGAAGACTTGACCCAGTCCTGCCACATACATGATCTCTTTGTTTTACTTCTGGCCTACTAAGAGGAGGCACTTAAAAACCAGAAATTCTGTCTTTTCAAGATATTTGAGGCACAATTAAGAGTGTACATAAGAAACAGTCAAACTCTTAGGAATTCAATTCTAAAAATAACTTAGCAGCCTGAGACCAGCATTAAAATTCTCTAACTTTCTCATCTCTGTTGTAAAGTTTACAGATTGCACTTAAAGCAGTAATTCAGGGGTCATACAACTCTAGGTGTTAAAGATTTTCAGGAGTGTTTATAATTCAGGAGTAGTAATTCTCACAAAAATTAAAAATACCTATAGGTAAAAGAACCTCAAAGAAAATCACTTAGAAAATGCTTATCTGCCAATCCTTTCTTCTTACTCCCACTGTCTATGAGTAGCTGAAAAGCTGATACAAGCTGTTTTATGCAGCCACACACACTGCAAACAGTCATGTCCCTGTCTCCAACAGTGTATTATCTGTTTCACTAACACCTTTCTGGTAACTGTTTGGAGTAAGTAGGAAACAAAGATCTTAATCTCTCAGTTCTAAGAGTTTTCTACCTTTTGGGGAGGGAATATAATTTAAGTGGTCAATTAACTTCAAAAATGATTCTTTATTTTTCTTAACAAAAATATCTAAAGTTACCTTAAATTCTAACAATTTCGAAATCAGTATTTACCAAAGGTAATACTTTTTTTTGCTTAAATTAAATAGTAAGAAAATCTGAGAGGTCCATATTTTAAAACTAGCTTTTCTTCCGAGAACAAGAAGGCAGGGCCTTCTCACCAAAAATCATAGAAATAAACATCATCTGACAAGAGTGACCAATTAGACCTATCCTTTCAAAGAAGAAATTTGCTCTTAAATACTATTTGTTTCTATACAAAGAGCTCCTATGAATCAAGGGGGAAAAAATGAATTATTCCACATAAAATAGGCAAAAAAGATGGATAAATAATTCAATCAGAAAACAGTCAATAAATATATAAACATGAAGAAAGTTCAACCATACTAATCATTTTTTATTTATAAAATTGGGAAAGATTTTATTAAATTACATATAAGGTTAACAAAGATATAATGAGACACACTAACATACTCTTGGTGGAAATAAAAATTAGTGCAAAATGGAGAGCAAAACGGAAATATTATTGAAGAATCACAGTATCATAATTTCATTTTAAGTATATCTATACATTCAGCAGAATAAAAAGGAAAACAAGGATGTTAATAGGGATTACTTCTGAGTTATAGCATCACGGATAATTTTTACTTTATTTTATTGCTTCAAGCTCTTCTGTATTTTCCACCATGAAAAGAATACATTTATAATGTGGAAAAATAATACCTTAAAAGATTATCTGTATCACTCAAGTATGAGATCAACTTGCACGAATTACATCTTTATACTTCAAAAGGAAAATGCATTTAAGTCAGAATGCCTTGTTTTCCAAGGACAATGTTTCAAGAGCCCCTTTAAAAACTGAGACCTTTAAAAATATTAACGATAATGATACAGTGCTTTCTCAATTAGAAAATTCCTTCTTTCTCATCTACAATTCTGTGGTAGGCTCTCTGCCATGCAGCTTTTGAACTTTAGTTTTTTATGTGTTGTGCCATCACCCTTAATACTTTATTAACATACTTTGGCTCCAGACACAGACTTCCCAGTGAAACTGGAGCAAAAACTACATAACGACGGGGTGAGCTGCAGCTGAAAGACACGGCTGGACCAGAGTTCAAATAATTGGTGAAGGCCATATGTTTATGGCCACCACTAACTACTCATGAAATTCTTTCAAACATGTACAGCCACATTCCCCTTTTTCTTCAACCACTGCTTTCAAAATAAATGGAAACAAGAGGAATCCTGGCAGTGTGGGTACAGTGCTCTTTCTTGAAAGAATTCCCAAAGTGCCCCCCACACTACACAAGAACATTCAGAAACACATTATGTAATATCATTCTCTGGGTGTGATTAAACCACCCATGAATATAAGTAAATAGTAACCTTAAAGGGCAGTGCCCTCATAACAGTTTCACCAGGATGGTGATAACAATTTCTTTGTCTTCTCAGCAGAGACGTCTGAGAATTGAAAACATTGGCCCTGCCCTCTTTTGCCCAGCGGTGCACCTGCCCAGGAGGCTGCATCAGCATCTCCCACGGCAGCTGCAGGGCTCCAGGGCTGCGCCCTCCTGCTCAGGCCCCTCCTCACAGGGCTCCCCAAGTGCTCTGCCCCCCTACTCCTTCAGCCTCTCTGTGATAATGCTTTCCAGCTACGGCCAGTTTTTATGCCTTATCATCTGCTAATAACCATCTGCTCATCTCTTTACCCTATCTACTGTAAGTAGCTCCTTCTTGAATCTTGTTAATTCTGTTTTCTGTCAGTCGAAGACTGATATAACACCTTTCCCATCAATTCCTTTTCTTCTTGTGATGAAAAAATGTGCAGGTGGTTGGGGTGATGAAGTGGAGAACTCCGCATCCAATATCTGTGTCGTCTCTTTTCTCCACAAAAGCACTAATTTTTAGGGAGTGGACTCCATGCCTTATACAGGTTAATGATAATATTCCTTAGGTTTTCACAATTTTTTTTGAAAAGATTGATTTCTTCTTATTGTTCCACAGAAGTCAATTTCATGACTACAGTAGAGAACCGTAATGCAGTTTTCTCTTTCTTTTCTCTCCTCTCTCCCTCTCTTCCCCCTTCTCCCTCTCCCTCTCTCTCTGTCTCTCCACAGACCATGCAAATGCATTTTCATCATATTCTGGTACATTACTGGAAGTATTTGGCACCTTCACATGTTCCCTGATACATGTGTTGCAATGTTTATAGGACCTTTGAGAAATATGTGTACATTCAGCAGCATTTTTAAATTTCTTTAATATTTTCCTGGCTTCCATACAACTTTTACCTCTAAAGGCATTTGTGTGTTCCACCCCCAAAGCACTCCACTGTTTTAAATATATACAAACATACAAACATTTTTTATGCTAACTTCAAATCTACAAAGTGGGATTTCTGAATACCTCTCCATCATTCTAAAGCCAGAGTTTCTTAATAGGTCAGGGGAGAGGAGGATGTCTACAGATTATCTTTGTGGAATCTGTGAACCAGCCTATAACTGCATTCAAAGACTATGTACATGAGTACTGGTACAATTTTCTGAATAGATATATACATCCCCAAAAAGGCTGAAAAGTTTAAGAAATCTTTGCCTAAGCAGTATGGAATTTTATAAAGATATTAAGAGAGCACATTTTAAAATACTTTAAGGATTCGTTTATGGTTTGGCATTACTGCAGGCTGACATATACTTCTATTTACAACTTTTCAACAATTATTTTTTTGAATATGACTTCAGCAATTATATGTAAACATGAATGTTAACCCATAAGGTGATGGTAAATTTGTATGCATCATTTTTTTTCAGTTATTTTAAGAGACACAAGAAAAAAGCAGTAACAAACACAAAGACTAGAAGGTTTGTGAGAAAAGTCACAATTGAATCAAGTTGTATAACTTTCTTTTATTTATTTAAATTATTACTTATTGATTGATAAGAGGGGAAGGGGGAGGGGAAGAGAGAGAGAGAGAGAGAGGAAGGGAGGGGAGGGAGGGAGGGAGAAACAGTGATTTCTTGTTCTACATATTTATGCATTCACTGGTTGATTCTTGTATGTGACCTGGCTGGTGATAGAGCCTGCAACCTTGGTGTATCAGGATGGGATGACACTCTAACCAAGCTACCTGGCCAGAACTATTTAACTTTCTTCTATTAAAAAATCCTATATATATTTTATTAGCATAAAGCCCTGTAACTTTACCATTTTGCTATAGAAATGGATCTTTATTCAACAGGTGATATGTAACCTTGTTTGACGATAACTCCTAGAATTATATCAAAGCACTTCAGACCTGGAATGCAACAACGTTCTGGTCTTCCTCCCCCTCCCTCATCGAGGTTCACCAGGTGCCCAGACTGGGCCAGGAACATCCTGCCAAGTTCAGCTACTGCAAAACTGACACCAGAGTCTGAGCCATGGGAGTGACCACAGATTTTAAAATTTCCCACTCCCGGGATGCTTTCTTCTATATAACATTCCTCCCCAGCTGTCATGTAGACTGCCACAATTTTAGTGACAGAAAGTATACTGCTTTACCAAAAAGCAAAAGTTTGCTGCTAAAAATTATTTTACAACCAGCTTTCTAATTCAGTAGAAACCTCCAAGGATTCTCCAACATTACATAATTAAACATTCAAACTGTCTGCTATGGTTTTCAAAGGGCTTTTGGGTTTTTTTTGTTTGTTTGTTTTTTAAAGTATATTTTATTGATTATGCTGTTACAGTTGCCCCATTTATTTCTCCCCTTCATCCCCCTCTGCCCTGCACCCCCTTCCAAAGAGCATCCCCTCCCCACTTAGTTCAGGTCCATGGGTTGTACATTTAAGTTCTTTGGCTTCTCCATTTCCTATACTATTCTTAACCCTCCCCGTCTATTTTGTACCTACCATTTATGCTTCCTATTCCCTGTACCTTTCCTCCCATTCTCCCCCAACCCCACCCTGCTGGGAGGTCCACATGACCTCCATTTCTGTGATTCTGTTCCTGTTCTAGCTGTTTGCTTAGTTTGATTTTGTTTTTAGGTTCAGTTGTTGATAGTTGTGAGTTTGTTGTCATTTTACTGTTCATAGCTTTGATCTTCTTTTTCTTAGATAAGGCCCTTTAACATTTCACATAATAAGTGCTTGGTGATGATGAACTCCTTTAACGTTATTTTATCTGGGAATCACTTTATCTGCCCTTCCATTCTAAATGATAGCTTTGCCAGATAGAGTAACCTTCAATATAGGTCCTGGACTTTCATGACTTTGAATACTTCTTTCCAGCCCCTTCTTGCCTGTAAGGTTTCTTTTGAGAAGTCAGCTGACTGAAAGAGGGGCAAGAGCTGACAAGCGGCACTGTTCCCTCTCTGGACCGTCCCCTACATACAGCGCCACAGGGCAGCAATGTGGGTTGCCCTGCCCTGGCGAATACCTAAGGCTCTGCCCCTTACAACGTAACAGGACCACTGAGACAAAGAAATATGGTCCAAATGAAAGAACAGATCAAAACTCCAGAAAAAATAAAACTAAGCAACAAAGAGATAGCCAACCTATCAGATGCAGAATTCAAAACACTGGGTATAAGGATGCTCACAAAAATGGTTGAGTATGGTCATAAAAAGAGGAAAAGGGGAAGGCTATGCAAAGTGAAATAAAGCAAAATATATGAGGAACCAACAGTGAAGGGAAGGAAATGGACTCAAATCAACAATTTGGAGCAGAAGGAGGAAATAAACATTCAACCAGAACAGAATGAAGAAACAAGAATTCAAAAAAATGAGTAGAGGCTTAGGGACCTCCAGGACAACTTTAAACGTTCCAACATCTGAATCACAGGGGTGCCAGAAGGAGAAGAAGGAGAGTAAGAAAGTGAAAACTTATTTGAAAAAATAATGAAGAAGAGCTTCCCCAATCTGGCAAAGGAAATAGACTTCCAGGGAGTCCGGGAAGCTCAAAAAGCCCCAAAGAAGTTGGACCCGGGGAAGCACACACCAAGGCACATCATCATTACATTAACCAAGATTAAAAAGAAGGAGAGAATTTTAAAAGCAGCAAGAGAAAAGGAGACAGTTATCTACAAAGGGGCTGCCATAAGACTATCAAAGCCCTTTGATCAGGACCACGGCCAGCTGTTCGGCTTTCACTTCCTACCTCCCATTCTATCGCCCACACTACAGCCAAATCTAAACACTGACCATTGCACCAAAATGTCCCATGGTTCCTTATCTCCATGCCTCTGCACCTAAAGCCATCAGACACAGCACTTTTCCCACTTTCGGTTCCGTCTGTCCAATCCTCACCACCTCAAGGTCAACCTAAATGTCACCTTTCACAGGTCCATCCAGGCGAAGTAAATCTCTGCTGGTTTCTCCTAACCCTGCTCAGTCCTCTAACAGCCATATCACAAGCTACCCTATTAGCTACATACCTACCATCCTTCTAAAGTCTGTAGGTTCCTTGCTCTGATGAGAGACACTGTGTCCACTTTTCATATCTACCACAAGACATACTATTTAACTGAATCTTAGAATACAGGCCTTAGACAACTATTTGGATTTCAGCAGAGTGACCAATATCTGCTTTCCCATCTTTTTTATGCATTAGCCCCTCCTCCTTCCCACTACAAAGCCTACTCCACTGGGCACATCCGTGACGGCCCTTCAGACTCTGGCACAGCTACCAGCTATGCTCCCGGCCGCTTGCTCGTTGGGCAATCACTCTCACTGGTCTCAGCTGTTCTTCCTATGAACAGTCTTTGAGTGAAGCAACTTCAATTTTTAGACTCCTCAGTCTCTGGCACAGGTTATGGAATAAAGTAGGTACCCCGTACACATAGATAGTTAAGTAATAGTAAGTAGGATAACAAAATGGGCTTAGCATAGTGTCTCTGACAAAGAAAGTACACCATAAATGTTATTATTATTAAATGAAGGATTACCACAACAGCTGTCATTCTAGCTCTTCTCTAGACATATTTGCATTTGCCCTTATCTCCTGTAGAGATGTGCTCCCATCAGCACAGCCCAAAAGGTCTACACAGCCTGCCAAACCCTCTGTAAAAGCTCCCTAAGATAGAGTCTTAGGCATATCACAGCCCCATCGCAACTGATACGGTGACTCAGAACAGCCAAAACCCCAGAGCTTTCTCACCACCCGGTGAAGAGCCCTGCATTTTCCCTCCCTGGACTGTCCAATTCCATCAAGTGCAAACTACTTTTCTTCTTTTCTACTATGGTTTTAGTATGAGGGGGCCCCACCCCAAACAAACAGCATTATCTTCTGGAGGGTGGGCCCCTTGCAGTACAGGCTTCCCCTGCTAGTATCAATGTGCCAGCTGGTGGTGTTGTGAGAGGCTGCATTTGGCTTCAGTGAATTTTTTTTTGAAGACTCAAGGTGTTTGCACATTTTATAATCAGTGGTTTACGAGCACACCTGCCCACACCACACTGAGTAGTGAGTAGCATTTGACCAAAAACCGCGTGCCCCACCTTCCCTATTTATCCCACCTCATGCCAAGCAATGTTTTTTTGTTTCCCCAGATAAAACAAAAGTCCTCAAAGGGAAACATATTGTCCATGTGGAAGAGGGGAAACAAAAAAACCACAGAAACACTAAAAGGCACGAAAATTGACGAGTTTGAAAACTGTTTTCAACAGTGGAAAAAATGTCTCCATCGGTGTATGGCATCAAAGGACAGTATTTTGAAGGTGACTGAAGTTTAAACATGTAAGAATACACAACTTTTTATAAATAAATTCCAGGGGGTTTTTTTCAGTCCCCCTTCATATAAGTTCTATTAAAATGTTCCAGGTTAGCTTTATGATGTTAGTGCTTGTGTTTTTTGTTTTGTTTGTTTATCAATGGAAAAATCCTATTGGACTGTTAGTATCATCCTCATAATGAGAATAAAAAAAAAACAAAACCCTTTTATTCCTGGCTTCTTAGAGACATTTTTATGTGTTATTTGACATCTGATATGTTTATTTCCCTCACTTTTACGGAGTATTAGGAATACACAGCACATCAGCCCTGTGACTCCTTAGTAAAGGCAGGTCCTTTCTGCAGCTTGTGAGAGGACAACATTTGAAAAGAGAAAGGCAAGAATAAATGTGGTATGAATTCACTCTGCCATCACCTTCCTATTCCTCTCAAAAAGGAAAAAAGACAGAAAAACAAAGCAAAATATCAGCTTAGATCATTACGACCACATCAGAAATTCTAAAACCTGAAAATCGCTAGACTGATTCAGCATAAATTTCTAACATGTCTATAATACATATTTTTCACAGTGGAGCTTCTACAGTACTTATACATTGGAAAATACAGAGAAAGAGTTAGGCAGGACTACTTAAAAAATTAAAACTAGATCATATCTGCTAGATATTATAAAAGATTACTCAGAAAAATTTATAGAATCTGCATTTCTCTATTATAATTAAAAACATAAGAACCGATTTAGATAGCTTTGAATAAACATGTAATAAAGACATGTAAACTTTAAACACTTTGCAGATCTATTCCAAGACTTTTCGAATGTTCATACTAATCAGGACAGAAGCCCCAAACCACACGGCTTTCATACTTCCTATTACACTGCCCTCTTTTAGGAATGTAGGCCCCAAATCTTAAATATTTTTCCATCTTCTCAACTCCATAGCTGATAAATACAAACATGGTACAGTCAGTGAAGTACAATATATGATGGAAGTAAAACTCCTAAATAAAAAGCCATTAATATTCACAAAATCTAAAAAAATATATTCACAGAAATATTTTCCAAAGAAAAATAATTATCAAATCATTGAGTTCAGAACTGTTTATTAAACACAGGTGGGTCAGGAGCAGTTCAGAGACTACTAGGTAAGGGATAGGGAGAAACAGAAAATTTAAAAATCAAAGAAAATATTAGACATGGTAGTTTTACTCACAATGGTATAAAATCTTTCCCTAATGAAATACAGGCATCCAAGAGAGGAATACTTTGAAAACGATGAGCTTTTATTGTTGAAAAGGTATCTTACTAACTCCTTCAATTAATAACTCTGAGATGATCCAAATTTCATTATGATTTGTATTACTAAATAAATACAAATGTATATGCTTAGGAAATAAAACATTTTCATTCCCCCACACCCAATTACTTTCCCCACTCCACTTCAAGGAGAACAATAAAACAAAAAATGTATCTGCACATGGGGTCATTCTTCTACTACATTCTACTCCATCGAATTTCAGCTTCCCGTCTAGCCAGTGCCCCTGCCGGCGCCCCACCTCCACCCCAGGGTACTACGCCCAAGACTAGATTTGGCCTTAATCTGGCTCACAGATTGGTTTCTGTTGGAACACAATGCAGCATGAACCACCTCTTCAACTATATAATTGGAGAGCTGTACTATTGTCCTGCCAGAAGCTGTCAAGATTTTCAAACTAGAAAGAGGCAGCTTTTTTGCATTTTGGGGTAGGGGTGGTTGCGGGATGACTAGAAACTACACGGAACCAAAAGGGAAGGTTTCTGGGCTGCATCCAATAATGCACTGCATCTGCTCATGTGACTGTGGACTGGACAGGTTTCACATGCCCTGTGGACCAACTTTACTGTGTGCCTGGAAGAGAGAGGAGAGTTGGAGTCACTGGCAGCTTTCAACGAACCTACCCTTCTCTGTAACACCAGCATTTGGTGACTGAATTTTAACAAGCCTTTTTTTCTTAAAAGAGTTCAGGAAGAGAAATGGATTTGGCATCAGTTCTTCTGACATGATTATTAGTAAGTACAGAAGCATCAGAAGTAACCTTTTAAAGTAAGAGAAAAAGTCTTTTTCCCCTTCTGGGTCTTCATCTTAGAATCTGAATTCTCGCTAGAGAAAGGTTAGACTGCTTCATTCGTGCCCTGGCCTTTCTAGAACTATTGCTTAGGTAACTTTTCAAATCTTAGATATTAATGGGATTCTCCCGTCCTTGATGGAGACACCATGTTTCATAATTCACACTGGGGGTGTGTTATGTGCCGCTCCTTAATATGAGGGTCACTAATTTGCAGCATCAAAGTTTTGAGCTAGGCTGGGGTTTATCTTTACTTTGGATGGGAAGAAAGTGCTTGATAAATAAATAAATGTAAATTAAAATGTTTGGGTAGAAAAAATGATATTCTAACACCATTAGTTCCTTTAGAAGTTAAATTTTTACTTTTTGAACCACAAACTACCTGTAAAATCCCAACAACTAATCATTAAACTGGTCTCCGCAGGAATGTTAGGCCATAACTTGGTTACGTAATCCAAAGGAGGGAAAGGAAACTTTCTTCTAATAACAGCTCTGGATTCAAAATTTCCCCTAATTAACACAGATAACACCTTGATTACTGCGGATTAGCAGTGATGGACTGAAATGTTAGCTCTCACATAATCTACTGATTATTCCCAGGTAGGCTCATGAACCTACCTGGGTTTATTATTCCATTTCCATTTCCTCAGTGTCCCTGAATTGCAGCCCACTGATTTTATATTTTTATCTCCATCAGGTAGGGATTAAAGAAAATTAAAGGCATAAAATTTAAAACCAACCCCTTTTCCTGTTTTAGGAGGATTTAAGTAGGAAACACCTGACCTGAAACAAACAAACAAAAAAAAGTGGAAATTACCACTGAATCTCAAGGTTTATGTTTCTCTCTTCTGAGTCTGGAGTGGGTTTGATGCTCACTCAGATCTTTTTGCCCTTCTGCCCCGTCAGCATATACACGTGGATCACCTATTGCTTTCTATATGCATTTACTGCCTTAAGCATTTATTTCTTTTGATTTTTCATCCACCAGTGAATTTCAGGTCCCTTCCAAGTTAGTAGATCTCTCTGCCAGTGAGGTGTCCAGAACGAGATTCCAAGCACTGCAGAATTTTCTCCATAGTTGTATAAACCAGATTTTTTCCACTTCTGCTCAGTCTAAGGTCTCTGGGTATGTAAGCCGAATTCTTATAGATCCTTGATGGAATAGTTCTTCCGACAATCTGTAGTCATTTCTAGCTCTCTTTTTTTGATCATTTGTCTAATTAAACATGCAAAAGCCTAATGAAAGCAACTGGTTATTATCAAAGTAAAATAGGTATGAGTCCTGGTTCTATGGATGTTAACTCGGGTTCCTCACTTATACACTGGCTTTCCTGACATGGCCTATTTCATTATAAGTGCTCAATAAACATTAGTGTGCGTTACTGCACCTGTACCTTCTGGGAGCCCAGAACAGCACTGACCTTGCAGCAATTGCATGACTTTGAGCCTTCACTCAGCATCCTTCTCAGTCTCTTTTCCTGCCTTCTCTGCCTCTGCTCCCGCGGTACCCATCTGGCATTCTTCTCTGTCATTTACCTGGAGAATCCATCTACTCATGTAGCATTACCTCCCACCTGATACACTGATGCTCTCCAGTTCCCGTTTCTCAGTTTTGGCCTCTCTGTAGTTCCAGACACCTGGTAAACAGGTTCTCACTGTCCTCGCACTCTTCCATTTCAACGGGATGGCAGATCCAAAATTCATTACTGTCCTCTCTACTTCTGGGAGAAACGGGGATGTCCACAGTTTAGGGGATCCTAAACGGTGCCAAAGCAACTCAAAGATCCTCATCTGCTCACAATCAGCATGTGACCTTGTCCTGTAATAACACAGACACTGCTCTACCCCTCCTGGGTCTCTCCCCGGGCTGTTGTTCAACTTCAGTAGGACTGGTCGGGGTGGGCTATCCACTATTAGCAATCATGGTGCTTATTTTTCTTTTTCTTTGAATGAGTCCAGCATTGATTGGGTTTCCTAATATTTGAAAATGTTTTCTTCCTCCATCTAAACTAGATTTCACTTTCATGTGTGACACCATCTTGGGAATGCTTCTCCTGAAGTTTCCAATATTTTTAAAGATACAGAGAGGAGGATTTGACAGAACTACACCTGAGCATTAGGAGGAACATCCTTTCGGGCTAACGGTTCGACCCTCAGTGGCTTCCCTGGCTTTCCCTCATTCACAAAGGTAAAGATCCAGGCCCTGAAACACACATAACACAGCTGGCTCCGTTTCACATTTAGAGTGTATGAAATTCTAATAGATAGGCTTTCTATTCCCTCGAGTCTGACCACTATATGGGAATTTGCTGTAGCAAGGAAAATATGTCCCAAATAAACATCCTCTGTTTAAAGAAGAAATCACTCAGGTACTGTACTTGTAAAACTAATCTGGAAAGAAATTCATACTTCTTGTTTTTTAAGGTTTCCCAAAATACACTTCGGCCAATGCCTATGGACTTCCAACTCAGAATAAAAATGCACGTCTAGTGCCATGTAAAGAAACTTTTGAAAGGAGAATGTGCAGAAGCCCAATGTCACGCTTTTCGCCTGGTCCTCTGAAATGGCCCATCACACAACCAACAATGGAGTCACTTAACCAGACAGGCTGGGCCTCGCCCACATGCCGCAGAGCTGACTCAGACTCCAGGGTTTGTAAAGAGGAGTGTGGCCACTTTACAGCCCAGGCCTCTTTATCATTTAGTGCAGAAACAAAAGAAAGCATAAAGCTGACTACATTTTTGGCCAGATACTACTATATAATATGTCACAGAAAACCTTATGCATCTTGATTTTGGCACTTCCACTATATGCTTAGACAGTTTTTGCTGCATTCAGCAAACCTGACAGCTACATGCTCCAATATTTCACAGACATTCCCATCAAGCTTGGCTGCAAATCAGATCTCAATGTCTGACCATTTTTCCTCACTCTGGTGGCACCTTTACATTCTCTTGTTTTGTTCTCTTCAAGTTTCCATGATTTTTATTTTTCTATGTTTGTACATTTTTCAGCTTTCACTTACTTGGCCTTGAACTTGATCATCTCTGAGAGTCTCCTGGTCACAAGGTTCTATTAGCGTGAGAAGGAACTGGCCCATACATAGCAGGTTGGTATCGCAGGCTCTTTATGACATAACAATGAAGACATGCAGGCAGCAGTGCCCAGTGAAAACAAACATCTGACAACAAATTTGCTTTTCACACTGAATCCTGGTCTCACGCCTACAAAACAAAGTTACCCTCTACAATTTGACCAATTTTCATCTGACTTGAGGCTCCCAGTTGTTTCCTGATAGAAATGTTTCCTAAGAGTTTTTTCTCCACAAAAGTCATTAAGGAAGTGGATACTACGTCTAACCCATCAGTTCTTGAGGTGTGCTCATCAAAAGGATTATATAGGGACTCACTCCAGACTCCTGGAAGATGATGACATGGTCCCAGAAATCAAGTAGTCCCACGTCAGTGCTTGCTTTGCAGCCTCTACCCAGCAGAGCAGTCCTACTCAGCTGCTTCTGTTATTATCTTTTCTTACACATACTGAAGGAACTGGTGGTCTGAACAGCTAGTTAGTCATCCACTCTCAAAGACCCATATCTATAGAAGCACAACTCCTTTTCCCACTATACTATAATATTTAAGCACACAAATACATCTACATTTTTCTAAGTGATTTTATTAATATAAATAAAGGGAGACAGATGGAACTAAATACATTAAGGCAAATCACAACGAACTATCTCTAAAATCCTGTATTGACAGGTATCTCTGCTAGTTCCTTTACATGGAGGTTGATTTAGGCCTCATGGAGCTCAACTCTTTCACGAACTCATTTTTTACTGTTTCTCTCATGCAGGTTTTAAACCTTGTCACGGACCTGCCCCATAAGATTTGTACATCTCTTCTTTCAATTAGAAAGAAATCAACTTTCTTGAGCCCCATCCTTCTCTTTCTTCAGGCAGCTGGTACCAAGTCAGTGGCCCCAATCAAATCTCCCCCTCGTCTAGCTTCACACAAACCCATCATTCCAGTCAAACACACTTAGTCTCTTACCTTAGAAAACCTTAAATCGTACCCTTAAAAAAACGAATTTACATCTTTCGTGGCAGTGAATGAAGAAGTCTTTGTCTATAAAAGAATTTAAAAAACCTTGACCTTTCAGAAAATAACCAAAGAAACACTCTGTAACTTTTCAACTATTCCTCTGGCACCATCATTTATATCACTCATAATTAACATAAGGAAATGATCAGCAAAAAAGATTACTCTAACCAAGACGATACATCATTTAGACCACATCCTTCCAGGTTCTCTGATTCTAGCCTCTCATTGCCTTTAAACTATTTTATGACCTTCTATGTTTTAGGTAAGTAAGAGCAAAGAAAAATAAGTTGTTGTCTGCAGACATGCAAATAAATTCCGTCCCCTGGTGCTTCAGCAAGCTCCCCTTCCCTTCCCATTAGAAAGCGCCGGCTTCGGGTCCATTTGTAAACTCATTTGACATTTCTTTATTCCATATAAATTTGTGCTTTTCCTTTGAATAATTATAACACCTGCCCAGCTCTCTCATTAAAAATGACATAAAATCTTTAACACGTGTACTTACATCTGTATGAGACTCATAATTTTCCCTTTTTCTGGGAAGCTATCCTTTAACACTAAAACAAATAATTCCCAAAGCCACTACTAAGGACAATTTAAATCTCATTACAATAAATTCCAAAAACTGGTTTTGTTTTTTTTTCTCACAGTAACGTCTCTGTGTTGGATATTAGTTTAAATAAATGGCTTAGAAAACCTATTTTGTGGCATGTGGTGGGGGTGTATTTATTGTGCTGAGATTTTTACCTAAAATGTATATGTGAGCTTCCCTGTGGAAGAGAACATAATATATGAGTTCTATGGTTTGAAAAGAGGCTAAACTATTAGGTACAGATACACTAAGGAGCCAGAAAATAGTGGAAACTGTCATTTGGGGACTCACCAATGCGCTGCACGAAGGTGATTTACAGTAATTTAACACCCGGGATGCAATACGGGTCCTGGAGAAAACCATTCCCATTCTCAGGCCTGGCAACCACCAGGTTTCTTTTAACACCATTCGTTCTTTCCACAATGCAAAGATGCACAGTGGATTTACTATTAAAACCTAAAACAGAGCTAAGAACACATTGCTTAAAACGTGTTTATGGAAAACAGCTAACATTATGTCATATTTCAAATAACCACAACTCTCTCAAAAGTGAACAATCTTTCTCACTCCTTTAGCCTTCTTAATATAATTCTATTTTTAGGTTTCACAAAAGAGCAGATCAACACTGAGCTTCCTTCACACCACAGCAAAAGTGTAAACAGAAAGTACTGTCTTAACAATAAAAGGACAATTTAGCAGTTTTCACTCCTTCCTTACTTTGTAACTTTAGTGAAGAATGATTTAAGGTACTATATAAATATATATGGTAAATACCCAACATTGGTCCTATTAATTAATCTTTTCCAAGTGCCAGCAAAAAGCCTTAAAATGCCTCCTTCCCAGATATTTAGCCTGATGTTCTTTCTCTAGAAAAGTTTATAAACATTTTAGGTTTTACAGAGTTTTAAAATTTATACTGAAATATTTTTACAGTTCTCTACATATTTTAATGACTGAAGCTATTGTCCTTGGAATCTAAATCGAGCTTTCAGCAAATGGCAGCTTAAAAAAAGAAAACTCATTGGAACAAATGCTCAGATTTTATTTTAATTTCAGCTTCCTTTCAGTGGTCACGCTTTTATTCCCAAGAGCAACACAAATTTTTAACAAGTAATAAATAAAAGAAGCTAGCCCCATTTATTTCATTATCTTGGACCTACGAGTAGATGATGAAAAGAAATGGCTGATAAATTATTTCTGATGCTTGACAGCTTTGGGTAATGATCTACAGGGTCAAAAGGGGATTACTACCTAGTCTGACAGGTTGGTTATTAGGACTAACCTTGTCTTTGCCAGATGGGGGCCAAGAGAAATAATGTGCTCTCCCTTTGTCACAGTCCCAATAGGGAAGCGAGAAAAACAAGATGAACTAGGTGACAGGAATCGCTTTGTTACTGAATATTAAGCTCGTGGTAGCTATATAACTGCCTCTACCAGGGTCCACCACAAATACCATTTTTTACTTCAGTAGAATATAACTGTCATTTTGGTAGGGGAGGAAGGTATCAGAAATCCTCCAGAAACCTTTAGCCCCCGACAGTGAGGGCCCCTGTATGGTCTCCTATCTAAAAGTCTACATGGCACATGCATGTTCCATACAAGCATTCCTCACTATCAAAGTCTAAGAAGTGCCGAAATCCTACTACAAGTGGTATCGTGGGATCCAAACCTATTATGCCCCCAGGTTTCGGACCATGTAAGTTCAACACGCATGATTTGCATGGCACTGTACAAAGTCTAGAAAGTTATTTCTTTTCTTTCGTTTGTGAGATGGCTCTATTTTTAAAGGCATCTCTATGTTACGAAAGTGTTAAATATTTGCTCGAGTATAATTTTGTTTATTAAATTCTGCTTTTCCTCATAAAAGCACTAACTGCTAACTTAGTATGTCATTACTGTTACTATGGAGAACATTCTAGCAAAAACACTAGTAGGTGCTAAAGGGTCCTGAACACACCAAAAACCTCTGTGAGAAGGGGTGTGATCATATGGAAAATGTCTGGAGGGGAGCCAGGGGAAGAAAACAAACAGTACCCCCGGGTGTCCAGCTAGAGAGGGAATAAGAGGTAAACTCAGTAAACTAGTCCTAAATATAGGAACAGCTTAAAATCAATGAATGTTAACAAAACCCTTGAGAGGTAAAGGCCAGGCCAGTGACTCTATGCCCCAGCTTCCACCTGCACACACAGGTCTCCAAATAGCGAATTCACTTTCTCACGGGAATGCTCGTGGTTTCTCAGGTGAGCGACAATCCAGTCCACGGGCAAAGCAAAAGGCAGAAAGGCAAAACACAGCCTTTCTCACTGCTCTTTAAGTAAAAAAGGGCAACTGTTTCTAAGGCATGAAAGGGACCTGGGAAAAAAGGTCTCCACCTTCGTGATGTCGGAACAGGTCGCATAAGAAGCAAAAGAAACGTTTTTGAAAGAAAAAGACACAAAACTTTAAGGAACAAATGCAAATGGAACAAAGAGAGGCATGATGAAAGGGTGAGAAGAAGCAAAAGTATAAAGAAATGTGAGGAAAACAAATTTAGAGGAAAATGGAAAAAGCAAAGGTGGGTGAAAGAAGACACACAGGGCTCGCTCATGAGCACCGAAGAGGGAAGTGAAATTATCTCAGAGCGAAAACAGCAGAACTGAGCGATGACTAATCACCGAGTCGTGGAGAATGTCCACAAGCAGCGTCTCCTGGGTTGCTCATGGGAGCAGGTGCGGCAACGGCCGGTACAGAGAAGCTTCCACTGTCGACAGTGGAATCTCATCCAGACTCAATGGTCGCTGAGAAGACTTTTCCCAAAACCCAATTTAAATTCACCTTCCAGAATGTCATTTAATATCCACAACAAAAAAGAGGGAAGAAATATACATACATATATATATACATATATATATATATATATATATATATATATATATGTATATATTTTTCCAGGAATGTAATTGGAAAACAACCTTTCAAACTTAAGGTGTTTCTTCATTCGTCCATTAAAATGTTGGGTTTCCACAAAGTGCAATTATTCCCTGAAGACCTCAGACAAAAGATCGCTAACACAGAGGAGGTGGGGCAGGGTTGCCAAACACCAAGAAATAATTCACCAAATGTCCTGTAATGTGAAACCCAACCAAATGTGAACCAACATCACATGAAGAGTCTCAGCTGTCCCCCAAGGAACCAGCTTTTCTCAGGTTTTATTTTTAATTTAAATAGAGTTGGTATACAATCTTGTATTGATTATATTAGTTTCAGGTGTACAATACAATAATGCGACATTTTTACAATGTGCTCACCCCACCAATTCTAGTAATCATCTGTCACTATGTAAACTTATCACAGTACCATTGACTATATTCCTCTTCCCCTTTTAATCTGACAGCCCCACCATCTTTGGGACCCTGGTGTGTGGAAGCTACATGGCTGAGTATATTATTTGAGGATAAATGCTCTCACCTCTATCTTCCAAATATAACCAAAAGCAAAACATAAGAACTGGAGAAAGAAAGCAGGGGAGACACGAGAATGTGTACCATGGCAGTTTGTTAAAAAAAAAAAATCAAACAAACCAAAGTTCATAAGGCTAAAATAAGGTTGTCTATTCAGTTCCCTGCATTTGTACTTGGTTTAAATGAGAGTCACCAAGCCCAGGACAACCCCTCCATGAAAACAAAAACAAAGAAAAATCTTGTGATCTGGACATAGTTACTGTTCAAAATTTTCAGAGTCAGGCTTTGACTCACTAACAGTTTCGGTTTACCAAGGAACTTTAAGAGAAAGCAGATGTAACCTAAAATACAATGACTGCAATACACACTGTAATTCATCTGGTCTTGCAAGCAATAAACCTCAGGTCTGTAGGGGACCCACTTGCAATTTTGATCTGCCACAAGAAAAACGTTTTCACATTCAAAGTCCCTTTTCAGGCTTCCGCTTTTTCCCCCCTCTCAGTTATTTGGAACATAAACAATTTCAGCTTGGAAACTGAAGCTCAAGTACAGGGTGTGTATGTCTGTGTGTGTGTGTGTGTGTGTGTGTGTACACACACACGTCTCTAAAGCCTGTGTACAGTATATGGATAGCCACAGAAGGAAAATTTCCCAGCCACGCCTGAGGCATCCCTGGGCTCCCCTGGGGGGGGACCACCCACTCCAGACACAAATGAGACATTCCTCCTGCTCACTGCAGTGTGGGACATCAACTGAGTGGAGGTTGCCAACCTTTGGCAAGTTAGGAAGAAATGAGAATATAAGTCTAAGAGACTTTGGACTTCTCTCCAAGAGGAAACACCCACTATCAAGCAGCTGCAGGTTTTGTGTGTGTTTTTTTGTTTGTTTGTTTGTCTGCTTTGTAACAACTTGTGACCAAAAGTGCTTTAATCCTCTGTGACTGATTTTTGGGGACCCTCACATTTTCAGCTTCAGGATCATCCAGTTTGCTATGGAATTTACTAGATTTATTCAGAGCCTTTCAAGAACTATTCAACCAAACCAAAAAGCTTCTTTATACTTGGAATAAAAGAACTAAATGCTTCCTCTCCGAGTTATTCACTCAGAATTCTCAATACACTGATTTTTAGTTAGATAAGGGATGTGAGAAGGGATGTGAGAAGACAAGAGTCAAGAACAGCAATACAGTACAGAGCTATTTATAGCTTTAGGTGAACATTCTGATCCATCTGAAATTAAAAAACAAAGTAAAACCAAACCAAATGCTTCCACAGTGGTCAATATATCATAATTTTCATATTGCTGTTTTTCGGGTGTTATTGTTGACTCTAGGCTTCTTATATATCTACTACCTCAAAATTGGTTTTTAAATTGGTGACCAGTGAAAGAGAAATACAAAGATTAAGCCCTATCACATAGTGAGTATGTTATACCATCTACTGCCACACTGTCAACTTTAAGACAGGAAAGGCAAGAAAAAGAAAAACAAAGGAAAACATAAAGAAAAGAAAACATTAGGACTGAATAGAACAGAAAATGGAAAGGATAAGGAAAGGATAAGGGAAGGATAGGAAAAAAGAACGGGGCCTTTGCTTACCATGTACTCAGAAATATCACAAAATCTAAGAGACAAAAGACCAGAAATTCCAGAAAAATATGAGGGAGGGAGGAAAAGGGTGTGTGTGTGCGCGCGCATGCGCGCACACCAATTTGATTAACAAGAGAAAGGGCATCACACATCAGTGGGAAAGGATGGATTATCTGGAAACTTGTTCTAAGAAAACTGACCCCTTTTATGGAAATAATTTAGATCTCTATCTCCCATCATATACAAAAACACATGCCAGATGGACCTAAGATCTATATATAAAAGGTAAAATCAAATAGAAAAAAAATGAAGATGACTTTGTGCCTCCTGGGGTGACGGGAGACCACCAGAGGCAGTCCAAATATCCATCAGCTAAGGAAGAAAGGATGGAATGGCACGCAGCCCTTCCTCCTCTCCACACCTTCCTGACTGCTCAGAGATGCCCATTGGACAGGCGTAATGAAAATCAGCGCACGACAGAGAGAGGGTGTGGGCAGCTGGGTCCCTGGCCACGCACTGGCTGGTGCCTGGGCTGCTGACTTCCAGATCCTTTGTGATTTGAGGAAACCTGTGCTAGTGCAAACTGCCAGTGAGTGTGGTTTCTGCTCTCTACCACCCTGATTAAAAGCGCATGGTTCGGGAAATGCTGTGTACCCACGGTAACAAAACAATGCTCACCACTATGTTTTTGAAAATGTCTCCAAATATCCAGAGCAGGTCTGCATTTGAAAATCATCAAAACTAATTCTGTAATCAGTGGTGCCCCTAAAATAATCAATGTAGGATCTGAGCATTAGAGGAAGATTCAGGAGGAAGACACAAGAAAAGCGGTAGTCTAGCAGCCTAGTGGGATAATGGTGTTAGGGGAAGGTTCTTTCATCAGCCTTGTCAGGGCCTGGCGCAGCTGCTGCTGACCAGGCCCTGGTGACATTCTGGGCAAAACCAGCCTCAGGCAAGGACAGTAGGGCAGCTGAGGAAGGTCTGAATCTTGCACTTATGCAAGAGAATCAGGTTCATCTACTGAGATCTTTGGCAAACAGATATTCAAACTCTGCCCCCAGGGCATTTCTAATATCAGAGAACTGCACACCAATACACTGAAAATGCCATCAATGCTAATAACAAGAACTTAGGTTTATATGTTTAAACCAACAACTCCACAACAGCCCAAATGCCAGAGTGGGGCAACCAAACCTCAGGGAAGCCCTTTCAGACTTCCTTATGCCTTTGAGAAATACCTTAGATTCAGAACTGTAATTTTACCAAAACTGGGTTTTGCTTTTTCTTTTTGCCATTTTCCCTCCATACCTGAAGAGGCAGAAAAGAAAATTATGCACACAACATTTAATTCTATGTCTAAAAATAAGGTAAATTGCAAACAGGCAATGGTTCGTGTTAAAGCATCATGAAGTACGCTGCAGAGAAAGAGAACAGAAAGGGAGGCTTGTTTCCATCCTAACACCTTTTTACTTGATTTTCTGGAAAAAGTAAATTCACCCTATAGGCACGTTACATGTACAGTTTCAATTCCCAAATGAATTAGATCACCTAAAAATACTGGGCCTGCAGGTTTTTGGTTCCAAACCTACATGTGAATGGATAAATGCTTCAGGCACTTTAAAAATAGAACTGAACTTTAATTGCTTCTCAGAAACAAAATCTGAAGTTATCAAGCTTCAGTAAAAGAAAATTAGAGTACACATTCTGCTTAGTAATAAGCCCCAGTTATATTTTGGGCTATATTATTTCCTAGGCCTTGAATTATTCTTCTCCAGCTGTACTGATCCACTTGCTCTAATAGTAAAATACTTTGCATCAAAACTGATAAGCATTGCATTTCTAACACACACACACAGAGAAAATGATGAAACAGTTTCTATAAGACATGTCGCTTCAGAAAAATAAAACATATCCCAGGTATTACTAACGAAAGACATAGTGAATAAGTAAATCTAGGATTCACGGAATTTTTTTGATTATCTACTTTTTATTACACATACTTCCCAGTAATATCTCAAAGCTGATAGCACACATAGGGACATTGTGGTCAGTGTTTCAGTAACCATACCACTTACATTGTAACTATTTTACCAGCATAGAAATAAGGGAAATTTCAGAGAAGTTGCAGGAATGAGTAATTAAAACAATGGAGAAAAGAGAAAAAACCTTAATCATTTGGAGCCCGAGGCCCTTCCTGTTTGTCCTGAAGAACGGCTCCCGGGAACACGCAGCCCCGCTGCCTTTCTACTGCTGCTGGTCTGGGTGCGCGCACCTTCCATTCCAAATCTCTTCAACTAGCCCTGTGATTAATGGCTTATTCTCAAGGGTTGTGCTTCTATTTCATGAAGTCTTAACATTTCTTTTCAGAGAGATGGGGGGAAAAAGAGAAAAACTGGGGGAGCAAAATACTGTTCCAGAGAAAAATGCGAACATGAAATAGGAATCGGTTTTGCTTGGTGAGGTCCCTTCTGGTAAGGAAATGTTTGTGGCTTCAAAAGAGTTACGGCTGATTTCAGTTAAAAAGCAGGTATCCTTCACATTTCTAGAACTTGGGTCTTTCTTAAAATTTTTCACTTAAAAGGGATAAGAGTCAAATGGTGATGGTAGTTACTACCTAGCTGTTTAGTTTCAAAAAATCCTCTACTCAATCCAGGTTATGGCAGAAGCATAATTAACACTGAGTATGCAGCATTTTTCACCGACTGTATTTCATTGATCGTAAGACACACACTTCAACACCAACGAAGCAGCAGGGCATCTTAGAGTTGACGGCTACAAAATCTCTTGGCCCTGTGGTGACATGACACTGTCCCACTGCCTGTGCACAAGAGTTCATATTTCCACATTCTTGCATCAGAACATACCGAAAACAGTTCTTATAAGTTTAAAATAGTAATTCCAAATGACAAGAGAGCATTGGGTCACAGTTCAAATGGTCGAACTTTTTCCTCCCTTACTACTATATACGTTTCTAACATTCAATGGCATTGTAGAGTCAAAGAAATAGGGCATAAATACAACCCAGACAAACAGTACTTGTGCTTACTGGTGATTCTAGTCGCCTAACAAACTGACAAGAAAGCTCTCCCATTAGCCATCATGGACCCACACAACAGAATCCCCGCCACACTTACGGGACCGAGCCTCTCGAGCTACTATTCTCGCTGTCCTGCTATTAGGAACAAACTGTTCATGACGCCCTGGATGTTTGCTCCATCTACCTGCCTTAAGGACTTCCTCACGTCTCCCCTGCTAGGTTTCACTATCCTCGTACTGTTCTAGATTTTGAACCTTCCTTCATTCTTCAAAGTCCACGTCAAATACCACTTCCTCTAAACAGCCTTTTCTAATCCCTTCACCTAGGTTAGGTCTTATCCCAGCCCTGTGAAACACTCCAAATACTATGTCTGCATGATCCATTGTTAAGAATTACCAACCGAAGCCCTGATGTCAGGTTTCGGCTGAAACAGGTTTTGTTGGTCCACATCATGTTTTGTTTGTTTCTTTTTAACTTGAGCCAACAGTAAAAAATTTTTTAAAAATCCAGACTTTCAAATGTGGAGTGCCTGGCTCCACAGACATTTGAGTTTGCAATCCTTGCCTTATCCAACTAAGGGTCCGGAAGTCTTTCAATGGTAGAAAGTTTATCTTAACACATATTTATATACCGACGGTACATATTTCATAAACAGGGGTTGAAATGAATATTTACTTTAAAAAACCCATTCTAATAATGTTACAGCTTTGGGGGATGCTCTGTAAAAGTCATAAATTTTTTTTAATGTTTTGATTTACACTGAATTAAGTGGATAATTTATTATATGTAATGGAAACTGTGGTGAACCTTTGTGTATTCTGCTGATTGTTCTGTATTTGCTTGTTTGTTTTGCTGTACATTCAGACTCAAGGGAGGAAACAGACTGAATATCAATGAAGGTCTGGGGAATTGCTATAGAAAAAGCAGTGCTAGAATTTCCAGAAATAGAATACACGTTTATAAACAGTTTCAGAGTTTTGGTAACGAGTGGAATTGATGCTTCTTAATACTAACTGAAATTTCAGAGAAAACCCACAGCCACTCTGAAGACGACCCTCAGAAGCACGCTGGCCCTCTCCAGGTTTAGGTCGATGAAACAGGTGAGTACTCAGCACCCGCTGCACACTGTGGACTCGGATATGAAGGGGGAGATCACGAACGATCATGGGCTCCACCCTGGGAATTTAGCGAGCACTTATTTTCCCAAGGAAACCATATAAAATGCACTAAATGGGTATCAACCCACGTGACCATAACAAGTGTTTACAAAGTCCCATTTCTTCGGAAGCTCTTCCGACAGCCCTTAATATTAAGTAGTTACTTTGGCCAACCATTATTTAGTGGGATCTTCCCAGTCCAGTTCAAAGGGCCATAAAGCTTTTTCCGGGAGTTTGAAAATAACAGAGGAACTGGAAGGACCGCCACAATTACGCGGAGCAGCCTTCCCTAAGTGTGGCTCCCCGACCAACGGCAGAGCGGCCCTGCCCTGGGAACGCGTTCGAGATGAAAACTCTCAGGACCCACTCCACACCCACTGAACCAGAAACTCCCAGGGTAAGGGCAGCAATCTGTGTTTTAAGAAGCCCTGAAGGTGATTCTGATACCCACTCAGGTTTAAGAAGCACTGACAGAGTACAGCCCCCTATCAGTTGCAGAGGAGTTAAGACCCTTAACAAGGCCATTCGACCAAAAATGCTAAACAGGGACTAATACACAGGTTTCCTGCTGCCCGATCAAATATTCCTCTACCATTACAGAACATGTATGTATCATTTGCCCCTCTCTATCAATGTATAAATATAATTTTGAAAAATGTGTAAAAGCTCAGGGAAAGAATTATTGGTTTGACATATTTTCATTCCCCATAACTCCCCTTTAAAAAAATATGAAGCTCATTGGAGATTAAGATATTTAGGAAAATTAACTAAAACTGATCGCTAAAGACACCATTAGTTTGACCTGAATCTCAATATAGTATCAAAATACGGCACATACAAGACATTACACAATGTGTTCGTTTCTTAAATCTATGTCCTCAACGAGGGCAGAAATTTTGTCTTGTTTACTTCCAAATACCCAAAGGCTTAGAACACTGCCTGGCACACAAAAGGCACTCCAAAGTCGCCCAACGGGAGTCAATGAATAAATGAATTTAAACTTGACTTGTACTATTACTTAAACTTTGGGATGCCTTTTATCCAATTATATCATAAGTTATTAGAGAATCTGCCTTAATAAATTTTGAACCCACATCATCTATTACGGTGTGATGTTCCTGACCTGTCTAGTAGTTGACAAATTTTTTTCTGTAAAGGGCCAGATAATAAATATCTAGGCTTTGTTGGACACAGGATCTCTATTTCAACTACTCAAATCTACCTCAATGGCACAAAACCAACCATAGACAATATGGGAATGATGGATAGGGTTGTATTCCAATAATATTTTATTTACAAAAATAGGCAGTAGGCCAAGGTTTGGCCCGTGGAACGTAGCTGGTGAATCCCCAAGCAAAGCGACAGAGCTAACAACTATTATTAGTTTAGTATTTTAAAATCTAGTTATGTTGGCAGATACAAACAACAGGCTATAAGCAGCTTTCAAATATAGAGACAGCACATTAACATATATGCTATTTAAAATTGATACCCCCTAAGAAAATGGAAAAAAAATTGTAAAGACAAATCATACATCAATTATTTATGTATTTTTTGCTTACTAGTTTCTTTAAGTTGATCAACGTAAAGTTTACCCCTGTAACTTTTTATTTATTCTTTTTTAACACAGAGATACAATCAAGGAGGCCCTTGAGGAGAGCCTGCCTTCTTTACTTCACTGACCTGACATGCTTCGGGGGTGGTGAAGACAGTACCAAAAATGACTGTGACTTTATTAAATGAAGTTTACTCTGGCATCTCAGGGCTAACGTTAATCTCCACAGTATCTAAAATGGTTTAATAACAAACAAATATATCGTTTTCTATTTCTCTTTTTAAAAAATGATACTTCTTTTGTGATTATAGCCACAGGAAGATGAATCCGGCCCACCACCCGCCCTGGGTGGTCCCGTGAACCTCGGCAGCGCATGAGCAGAGATAAATCACTTGGTTCAGTTGTTGGGGAGGATGTCCTTTGGAAATGGGAGAAAAAGGGGAGCCAAGAGCTGAAAGTCACCCTTCTTTAGCACTACTCCACTGCCAGAAAGAATCCTGGCTATTGTTATTGGCGTTCATTTTTCCAAGGAATGAATTATTTCGCTGCTGTTGACATATCAGCTGACTTACAGTTTTTCCTTTAGCGAGTTTTATGAACTGAGAACAGATTTTTCCCTCCACCCCTTTTTTATTAAATGTAATCATTGAGAGTGTTGGTAAATGTACATTAAACTAGAAAACAATGGCTTAATACATTCAAGGCCTGATTTAGGAAAGGTAAAGAATGCCTCGCTCTCCCACCCCACCCCTGCAAATGAATTCACACCAATGAACAAAGAGAACCAGGCTGAGATAAAACACAGCCACAACCAATGGGCAGCCATCGCCTTGTCCCCTGAGTTTCCTTGGCTGTAAAAATGGGAACTCATCTATTCATTCATTCTTACCTCTTCCCACCAATCACAGCTCTGCCAAATTTTAATTAAGGAAAAAGGTAGATGTTTTTCTTGCCTCTGTCTTCCCTGGCAGAAGCACTACGCGAGCGAATCTCTAAAGATGACTTTGCTGTCTAAGAGACTTGAGCTGCCTTACATCTCAAATGCCGACAAGCTTCGTGAAACAATTTATGAAAACATTTATATACTGTTAGGTGCCTCGCTAACGTTAATGAGTTTTACTTCACTGTTCAAAGTCTTTGCCCTCTCTAAATCGCAACATTTGGTACAGTTAGTTATAAATGTGAGTACAAAAATAAGTTTCAGGAGGAAAACCACCTCTTAAAGATAAATGGATTAAATGTTGTCCATAGCTTCGTAACTGCTGTTGGGAAACCTTCAGAGGCGCGAACCAAGGGCAGGCCGGTAAGGACAGCTATAAAAATATGACGAGGGAATTATCTCTAGTCTATGTGGTTGAAATAAATAGTATCAACACATAATTCTCCCCATTTCGCCCTTTCTTTGTCCCTTGTTATCTGCCTGTGGTAACATGTCTGTTCTAAAACAGGACAGAATTATCGGAAAATATCGACATCTACCCTATAACACTAGGAAAGCATGAGGTAAAAGGAGGAAAGGGGACAGAATAATGACCACTCATCCCAAATATCTCCCCGTCAACACTCCCTGGATCCAGTGAATATGTTAGGGCATATGGCAAAGGAGATTTAAGGTTGTAGATGGAATTAAGGTTGCTCGCAGCTGATCTTAAAATAGGGAGATAATTCTGGATCATCGAAGTGGGTTCAACATAACCACAAGGGTCCTTAAAAGTGGAAGACAGAGGAGGCAGAGGAGGAGAGCCAGAAGGAGATGGGATTACAGAAAAAAAGGCTCTGAGGATGGGGGAATGCGGCCGGAGCCAAGGACTGCAAAAGACGGGAAAACAAATTCTCCCCAACAGCCTCCAGAAGGGAACGCAGTCCAGCCAGCACCTTGATTTCAGCCCCAGCAAGACCTGTGTTGGGATTCTGAAAACTGTGAGATAATAAATGTGTGTTTGTTTAGGCCAGTAGGTTTGAGTTCATTTGAAAACTAACTCATTAGACATTTCTGATATATCAACTCTTATGTAATCCTATGAAACTGGTACCATTACGATTCCCATTTCACAGATGACAACACTGACGAGAGAAGTTAATAACCTGCCCAAACCCACAGGCTCGCTATGTGGCAGAGCCAGAATTCAAACTCAAATAATCAGGCTCTAGTGCCCACACTCTTAGTCAGTACTTTACACTAAGAAAGAAAGAATGCTTCAGAGAACACCCTCTGGACAACCATATCCTGTGGTTAAAAGGCGAAGTTTGTGATGGAGAGTCATTCAAAGATTAAAGTCATCATGTGCTCAAAGGAAATGAAGTGGGTCGTTACAACATTTAATTGAGAATATGGATATAGCAGAACAGTGTCATCGCCAGAGATAAGAAAAGAAATCTAATTTAAGGCCCCGCTGAATCTGTAGAAATGGACCAAATAAAAATACCCTTATAAGATCTGTTGATATTAGTCAACCTGTCTCATTTCTTCTAGACTATCAATCCCATCTATTTGATGTAATTAACGTCCTTTCCCTCGTTCAGTTTCTATAAAGTTACCACAGCTCACCTTTAAGTATCCCCTGCTCCTAATGTCTTTGCCATGACCTCGTGCATCAATCCTTCCCTTCGCACCGTGGTCCAGAAGTTGAGACTATACTGAATGCCAGACACAGACATCTGGATTTGATAAAGGGGGGGCTTATCAACAATTTTTTTTTTACCTAAAAATAAGGACGAAGATGTCAAATCACAAAAAGGTCATCATGGAATTCAAGATTTCATGCTTTTCTCTTGATAGACCATTAAATAAAATAGAATATTTAACAATAAACAAGTACAAGAATAATAACTGTCACTTTTAGAAAAAATGATCCCGTTAGAATTCAAGTGACATTGGTTAATAATTAAATAGCTTATTTCTTAGATGTTTAGTCCTTCACAAAGCTTTAAAAAGCACACACTATAATAGTCGTTGTACTAAAATGCTAAAATTATTTTTTTATTTACACATTTTAACAAATGTTTGGCTTTGTCAGTTGTTAGCCTGAAAATGAAATGTTTCTTTGGCAGAAAAACTGGGGGGAGAGGGTATACGCCAGGACATTGAGAGAAGTTATCTATTACACTGCAAAATAAGCATCATTAAAACAGCAACCCTCTGCACTGCTTAAGAAACTTAAATTTTTCTATCATAAAACAATATTATTTTTTCCAATTGGCAATTGGAGTATTTACTTGCTTTTAAGTGAATAAAACATCAATCTAAGAATATTATACAGCCTGATATCATCACTCAATTTTTAACACTTCATTTATAACTGCCATTTTATTAAACTCTTAAAAAAGGAATTTTGAAATATTTGTCTATGTAACACTTTGAAAAAGCTAAATTATCCTGCCTTGGTATATTAGGGTAGCATTAAGGACAAAGGGCATTTTTGTGGCACAAATTTTCACAGTAAAGATGATACTCAATACCTGCACTGAGTTTTGTTGTCATAGAGACCATCTAGGAGAAACGATTTATAAGCCAGATTTCAAAGTCCTTAAAACACTGCCTTCAAGTCTGGCTTCACTTATAACTTGGAAGTCAACATGCTACAGTAACCAATTTTATTTCTTAAAAAATGTACAACCCATCTACTTAAAAAAAAAAAAAGTTTTGACTTCACTCTTTGTAAAGCCTTGAGTTTCCTTTCCATGAAAATCCTGATGCTAGAGCATACCAAACCTGGGGGATTCTGCTGTCTAGCAGTAGCCATGGAAACAGAAGTATACACTGTGAGCCTGCACTACAGCTAGCGTGATAAGCCGTAGCTGAGAAGTAGCCTATGTTTTTACAGCTGCTGTCTCCTTGTTTTACTTCTGTTGGTATTTTAAAAGAAATTTAGCTAATTTTATCTTTTCCTTTAAGCTCACCTAAAAATCACCATCAAAATATCAGAAAATTTGCCCAAATGGTGAAATTAAATAGTATCAGAGTAATAAAAATTGAAAGTGGGGAGAGGGGAAGAGGTCCCCGTTAGCTGGAAGCATATGTACACCCTTTTACCAGCTTAAGTTTTGGTGGCCTCATTACCTAAAACTAGTCCACAGAAGAGTGATAGCCAGACGTGTACTAAGAGGCCTTCTCTTAAGAAATCAGATATCACAAAGTCCTCCCTAATTTGGCCCCAAGCCACCTTATTTTACCCCTGTCTCCAGCTACACTATTCTATGAATTCTGCACTCCAGCCAGATCGGCCTGCCGGTCACTCCATAAACGAGCTGTGTGCCCTTGGCAGTTTCCCTCACCATGCCCACCACCTGCATGTCCTTGGGGCCATCACCCTACAAGGAATAAATCATCTATAACAGCATGACCAATTCCCACCCAGCAAAAGTGCCTTCTTAATTGATATAACTATGTTAATCATATTGCTTATTTGACGTTTACTTTATGCTTACTGGAGTATAAGATGTCCATCCATGTCTCCATGATATTGAGCATTTAAGGAGGGGGTACAACTCTTAATCTAAAATTCTACAGTAACCTGGATGACAATATTGATAATAGAAGGAATGGCAGAAAATTAAGAAATATCCATTTCAATATCTAATAATATGAAAGTATAAACCTTTAACTAGATCAAGCCAAACTGTATGAGGCACGCTATTAGAACATGAATTTTTATAAAAATCAAACAGATCATGAGGGTCAAGGTGAACAACTCTTAAGAAAACCACTCTGATACACAGTTCATTCACAAAGGCACTTAATGGTGTCAAGAAACCTTTAAAATACTTCGAAGAACTAGAGAGCATAATTTTCTGTAAAGAAACTTAGAGCTACTTTTCCCCTAAAGTTTCCTCTGGACAGCTTTCTGACAACACACACACACACACACACACACACACACACACACACACACACAAATGAAATGTGATACTTGGG